>JAUBOC010000002.1:7009148-7019688 GCA_032275365.1 Anablepsoides cearensis
AAGAAGAAATAAATAATATAAAATTTAAAAAATATGTATTGTCCGATACAAGTGTCTTCGATATGGTTCGGTACGGGTACATGTATTGTTGCACCCCTAATACATATATATGTGTGTGTGTATGTATATCTGAGATTTAATGGTTATGGTACAAATGTACCATAAAAAGTGCAACATAAAATAAAATTAAAATATCCAAATATCACATTCATGAGTTCTCATATGCAGTACAGAAAAACACTTTCCTTCAGTAAAACAAAACAAGTCGACTCAACTCAAACTATAACAAACATATTAATGCACAATTTAAAACAGACTACAACAAGAAGGATTCATAACAGTGTGATTGTTGAACAGATTTATTACCACAAAGATTCACCAGGGTTATGATGCATGTTGGTCCATGCCTCAAAATATTTAAATAAAACTGTGTTCAAAGAAACAAGACCAACACAAACTTAATAACATAAACTCCAAGACATTCCATAAAAACATAAAACTGCACAGTTTGAAAACAAATATGCAGATTGTTGCAGGTTTGCAGGGGAAACATCATTTAAAAAAAAAACATTCAGCCAATCTATGCACTCAAGCTGGCAACGCATCATTACATCAGATTTCAAAGAATCATTTTATTCTGTACATGCCCAAAACTGAGACATGTTCTTACCTTTTTCAGCTGGCGGTAGAAATTCACCTAAATTTAAAAGATGAAAGAAAAAAAAAAAAAACAATCAACATTTTTTTTTAGTATCTGTATTTTCTCAATAAAATATAAAATCTATATTCTTACCTTTCTTTTGGACCAGCTTGATGTCAGGTTGAGAAACTACAGTTTCATCTAAACAAATACAAAGATATGTGTTTCAGGGAACCTGTAGCTATAAGAAGCTGTAATAAATTGGTAATGTTGTGTTTCAAGTTGCATAAAAAAGTGAAACCTGTTTCAGTGACTATATTTACAACTGGGGAGGCAACAGGTTCACCTAAAACAAGAGAAATTCAATAGATTAGAGTAAAATGACTTAATTATTTGTTTAACTTTTATTTGTAAAAACAGTCTGACCTTGGTCACCAACCAGCATGCTCGACATGTAACTCAAGAACAAATCCTTCTTGTCAGAAAACTCCAACACGGCATCCTCTACTACTTTCATCGGGTCAACAGACACGTCAGGCACAATACCTGCAAAACCAGAGAAGAGTCAGAAAACTGAGTACTTTTACTGAGAACAAATAGTCGTAGTTTATAATAAGACGCGGAGCACACCTTGTTCACCAATCAGTGTTGAGGAGAGGAAGCCCACAAGCATGTTAAGCTGTTCTTTGGTGAACTCTACTGTTGTTTTCAGACCTGATATGGGACTGAATCCCACAGCCTCCTGGATATCTGAGCAGTAGGTAATGAGGGGAAAATAAGAATTGAGGTCAAACTGAAACTTCAGCAAAATATGAGCTAAATCTCAAAAGCAAAGAGATACACACTGTTTAAAGTATCCAGTGTCACATCCAACACTGCACAGAGCACATCCTGGATGTATCCTGCTACTCCGCTCACAAAGTCGTTAAAAACTCGGAAAACGTTTCTTCCAATGATCACGGGGTCAATGAAGCTGAGGTCAGTTGTTCCTGAGGAGAAGAGCCCACAGTCAGGACAAAGTTGCTTCACTAAAGTTATACAGAAAATGAAACTCATAACTGAAAAGTGAATTCTACAATTTTTATCTTTGTAACAACAACCCCTTCTTTGTGGTGGCAACCAGCTGATTTTTCCCCACTGTTTCACTTTAAAACACAGTTTAGCTGAGTTTACATGAAGCTTCTGTCAGTTGTCAAGCTTCTATTTTGTGAATTAGTTGTGAAAATGTTATTTTGACTCAATTAGTAAAAAAAAGCAAGTGTCTGTATACAAGAGTCTGTGCAAAAGAAAAAAAAACAAAAACAAACAAACAAAAAACAAAATTATCTGATTTTGAAAAATCTATTCTGTTTTTATGGGAATAAAGTATCATTTTTATCATATATCATATAGTAGCTTTCCATGCACTTATTTAAATAAAACACTGAGTTGTAAATAATAGAAATAAAATTTTACATTTTATACCTACTTTTACAGAAGAGAATCAGGGCCACAGAGCATAAATAAATAAATAAATAAATAAATAAATAAATAAATAAATAAATAAATAAATAAATAAATAAATAAATAATTCTGGCTTTTTTTCCCTCAGAATTGTAAAATTAAATTTAGGATTACTTATTTATTTACTTATTTATTGATTGATTGATATGTGGCCCTGATCCTATTCTGTATTATTTTAAACATGATTTTCAAAAGAATTATTTAAAAATCTCTGAATCCAAAATAACAGCTTCTTTTGACACTCATAGATCAGAGCAAAATCCAGGTGACTTTGATACTTTATTGTAAAGGTGTTAAACACACCTGATTCATTAATGGATAATTAACAGGCTTCCACAGACTTTGAAGAACTAATTGAATCACTGAGTCAGATGTGTTGGAGCAGAGAAACAAGGAAAACATGCAGGATAGAGGCCCTCAAGGATTATACTGAGGTTGTATTTGAGTTCACTTTTCTTCATACCAGTAACTTTTATGTTACTAGTATAAAATTCCCATCTCTTTATAAATCACTGTGGTCAATAAAAAATATTAAATGTGCACACTTTCATTTATGGAGCCCATCTGGTGACACAAGATGGCCACGAGATATTTCTGAGCATTCGTGTGTAATTGTGAGAGATACAGACTTGGAGTCAGATTATATATGAAAGTGTTTTTTTGTGTTAAACTGTTCAAAAGTACTCCGCACTTATTATTATTTATTTTTATTTTTTGGTGTTTAAGAGTATACCTCCATGGTTCAGTCTAAGCAGTTCATTTTGTATAGTATTTTCTGAGATGATATACGGCCTAAATGTGTGTCGTGAAACAGATTTTTTACTGTGTTCCTGACTTAATAATGACTCCAAAGCAAAGGCAAGGAGTGTGAAAGGAACTTTGTGCTGAGCTTAAAAACATAAAACCTTTTGGACAAGGACAACTCCAGTCATCACCTGTGTTTTAGCAAATGCTAAGCATCATAGCAGCAAATGACTGAAGTATGTCATTCATTCTTATATTAAAATAAAACAATTCAAACTTGTGCATGTAAACAGTCAATAACTGCAATAATTGTCTTGTGGTCCTGCATTAATTGTTTAAACCTAATGTCAACAGATGGGCTCTGTATTCATTTGATTTGAATTGATGTGGATAAAAAGAGAGTAGAAAATAAGTGTTACCCTTAAATACATCCAGCACGCTGTCTAAAATGGCACAGAGCGTGTCCTGGATGTAACCTGTTATCCCAGAAACGGTCTCATTTATAACACCAAACAGGTTCCTGCCGATCACCACAGGATCAATGAAGCTGAAGTCAGTCGTTCCTGAAGAAAACATAAAAAAACAGTTAAATATAAGTTGTTTCTCAGACATTAAGGATTAACATAAAATATAATTTAAATACCTTTGACTACATCCAGTACAGAGTCCAATATAAAGGCAAGCCCACCCTGGATGTAGCCCACCACCTCACATGTGACCTCATTAGTGGTCCTGAAGACACCCCTGCCTATTACAACCGGGTCGACGTAGCTCAGATCAGTTTTTCCTGGGAAAACAACAAAGTAATTAACTCATCAAACCAGGTTAGAAGTAAAAAAGGCAAAAAAAAGTTTCCTGACAATAGATTAAATGTCATTTGATGCTACATGAAACAGAAAAGTCCCACAAATCAGACGTAAATAAAAAGAAGACACACCTTTCCTTATGTCCTGAGTCGTCTCTATTACAGTATCCACAACAGCACAAAGCGTGTCCCTGAAGTAACCCAGCACTCCACACAGGAAGTCGTCTGTTGAATGGAAAGCTCTTCTACCAATAACTACAGGGTCAATGTAGCTGAGGTAAAAAGTCCCTGTGGTGCAGAAATGTGTTTTCTTTATATAACAATAAAAATAGTTTATGTGCTGCATTCAGTTTGCTTTAGTGTTATACCTTTTTCATCTGAGTAATAGCGAACAAACCCGTCTTTAGCTTCTCTGATTTCCTCAGCTGCATACGTGGCAGCAGACGTGGGGTCACTTAAATCAGGGGCACATTCTGAAAACAAGAGGTCAGCATTTCAGTGCTTGTACTGATGTGTACAGGAAAAAATATATAATTATACCTTGGAACTTATTGAGAAGGCTGGTCACTTCATCAACAGCATCATTTGCAGCCTGAACTGGGTCTGATATGATTTGATGAATGTCTGGAAAAACATGAAAAGAAAAAAGAGCTTCTAAGTGAAATGACTGGCGGGCTCATGGGTTTTTACTCTTTTGTGTGTTTCTGAACGCACCGGGTACAGCTTTGTATTCCACAAAGTCAAACATCACCACACCCACAACCACCCAGGACAGGAGAGCAGCCAGGGCCACCAGCAGCTCCACAGACAGCTTCAGCTTCCTGAGGAGCTCCAGAGCTTTAGATCTGAGGGTGCTGGTCTGGGCTGCTCCTCCGGACCTTCGGGCTGCGCCCACAGAGGTGGCTTTGGCTGCTGTGTGTGGGAAAAAACATTTAAAATCAAAAACGTGTGTGACAAAGCAGGATGACACATTGATAAAAATAAAACCCTAAATAAATAAATAAATAAATAAATAAATAAATAAATAAATAAATAAATAAATAAATAAATAAATAAATCTTATTTTGTCCAACAGGGGGCAGTGTCACTTTCAGTTTAAATTCCAACATGTTTCAGGGGAATGAGTCACTGACAAAAATAAAGTCTACTACGGTCTATCAAGACACCCATTTACAAAGAGAACAACAAAAATGCTTCTTTAAAAAGGCTTAAAACCCTATTTTTATGTGTGCCTGGAGAAAACCCACACATACATAAGGAGAACATGTAAACTCCATACAGGACTGGGATGGAACCCAGGACCTTTTTACTGTAAGGCAACAGTGCTGCTGCCCTCCTCTGTCTCTCTCTGTTCCCAAAGCGGTGGTTGAGTGATCGGTGGCCAACCAACCAGCCAACCAACCAACCAACCAACCAACCAACCAACCAACCAACCAACCCTGCAACAAGGTGTGGTCATGGAAGGATAACTACTCACAATTGTTTTTGCTTTAGCTGTTAAAAAAGAGTGAGGTTAATGTACTTGAATGGATTCAATTAGCATAATAAATATGGTTATTGTATCCTTGTTTATTTGACCTGGTTCAAATGTTTATCACCCGTTATTTTGTGGGTCAAAGGCTGACAAGTTTGGGAACAACTTGTTAATAGGAATGTCAGCATGCCTGATCCAACTGTGGCAAGTTCTTATTTATTTATTTTCTATTTATTTTATTTTTAAGTATTTATTTAATATTCCTAATATAAAGCAATTTTTGGTTGGAAACTACACTGCGCAAGTTATCAGAGGTCTATAAAGTACTTGAAATAAATAAAGTAAAGTAAAAGTATCTTAACATTAAATGACTTTGATTAAAGAAATATATTTCACTGATAAGAAAAGTACTTCAGCAAACTGGTTCCACTAAACCAAGTTGAGTAAACTGCTTTACACTATTGGAACCACTTGACATAACTTGGTTAAGTATATTCAACCCTTCATTTTTTTAGAGTGCATAAACAACTCTATTCATGATGAGTTCAGTCATATTTAAATTTGTAACTCGAAGTGCTAAATTTTAAAGTAAACAAGTATAATTTTTAGATATTGAATTAATTAAAATAAAAAAATTAAAAGTAACAGTTATGATTAAAAAAAATTAAAATTACAAATCTTCAAAATAATTACTTAAATACTATAACAGAGTAAATGTATTTTGTTAATATACACAATAGTTATAAGTAACACTGGTAACTGACACAATTTTGTCTATTAGTAACTGTGTACACTAAAACATCAACTAGATGACTAGTTTACTAGCCTAAAATATTTTCTTCCTAACTACGATCAGAAACAGTGATTAGTCGACTATAGTGCAACAACATTTGGCCTTATTAGTTATCTAGAAATGACCTAAATGCCCATTAGTCTCTGCTAACTAGTTAAGTAGTGCACAGAGAAATGTCAACTGGTGAGCCCAAATATTTACTAGTAAGGTCAAATATGTTACACTAGTTGACTATTTGACATTTTTAGGCCCATAGGTAACTAGCAAGGACCAAAATGTGTCAAGTAGTCAACTAATTAAAATTTAAGTGTTTATGTTGACTAGTTACCTGCAGGGTTTTTTGATTCTTACTATTTAACTTGTTTGACACAGTTGTCCACTGGTGCAGTTCAATGATTCACCAGTACTAGTGCGACTTGTGTATAGTTCTACAAAAGGCCTGACTAGTATGACTTCTGCTCCAACTAGTTTGGCCAAAGTGCCACTAGTCTCCAAACAAATGTTATAACCAAAAGTGTATTTTTTGTGAGCTTTTGCACCAAAATGTTGAATCAATGTGACCAGTGTAGTTGTGAACTTGTGGGCTAAAATACTTCTTGATAACAAGGATGTTGAATATGTACACAAACTGCTTGCCATACATTCAGCCAGCAGGTCCATTTCACAATCTATTTTTTAGGATCTATAACATAACCAACAAACTCAATAAAAAACTGCATACTGGGAAATAATTACTGAGCGTCTTTGTGCTCCTAAACTTGTTTTCATAACTCTATAAATAACCAACCAAACAAAACAGCAAAATAAAAAAAATAAGAATATAGCAAGATTTTACAGGTTTATGTTTTTCCCCAAAACTTCAGTAAAAACTGATAATAGTTTCTTCTTTCTATATAATTTATTTAAATTTTTAAGAATTAACACATTTTAAAGTGCAGCTATTTAGTTGTTTTTAACCTCATTTCTTCCCTTAATATTTTTGATCAACAACCTATTTATTATTTTCTTCCTGTAACACGTAAAAGCTAAAATGATTTATTATTCCCATTTTTCCAGTAAAATTATCATATATTTCACTTCTTGTTCAGTATGGAAAAACGTGCTTGTTATATTTAAACAACATCCTCATCATCAGTTAATAGCATATGATATTATGTTGCACACTTTACATCCGGTGTCAAGGTGTTAAAGAATTAACAGACTATATATACAGTGGTTTATGAAAATACTGAAAAAGACACGAGTAAAGTTGAGACAAAGAAAAACACTTAAAAAGCTACTCAATAAATATATGAAATGTTCCTTTACATTCTGGCAGCTTTAGTTAGAGCTTCATTTAAAGATTAGACTAAAAACACTACGGTTTTGAGTTAATATGGCATTTCTAGATATCCTAGCTCACTAAAAACTTTAAACTTGATCCCAGGTTGATATTTGGATTATTCTTTATAAGGACTTTATTTAAAACAAACAAGCAGCAGCAGTCACGTCTGTCACAGGAGACCTGACGCTCCTGCAATATGATCCCTTATATTTATAGCACCCAGTTTTCAACACTTACTTCATGAAGGACATTGCTCATCAAAACATTATTTTAACGTATTTTACTCAACATTGATATTGAGGGTTTTTTGAGTAAACACAAGCAGTCCTACCTTCAGCCATGGAGCCTGTTTCAGGTAGGATCCTCTGAGCTACAGGTAAAGCCTCCTCATGTAGAACTGATTGGGGATTGTCCAGTCAACATCAACTCGGTTATTTAAAACAAATGTCTCAATAAGTCAATTAATCCATTTCCACTTGTTGATCAAAGTCTTCTTTTCTTATTGGTGTTGTCCAATGTAATAAAAAGGAAATATAAAAAAAAGGCAATCAAACAAATAAAAAGTAAATTAAAAGCTCACAGGTGAAATTTGGAGCTGCCAGAAGGGCAGCGTTTGGGTGGGGGGGTCTGGGGAACAGCGAAGCAGGGGAGTAAAAAGCCGAGCTAAGCACAGGGGCTGGGCAGAGCAAGGGGGAACAGGGCTGAGGGTCCCACCCAGAGTTATTGGTGCCTCACATGGGGATAGGTCAGCTCACAGAGCGGATAGCTTCAGGATAACTTTATCCCCCCACCCAACCCCCCGCAGAAAGTTCAGGTTATTCTTAGCTGGGGCTCTGAGCAGCAGCTGCTCACACAAACCTTTTTTGGCGGGTTAAAGGGGGTCGGTTTGGATGAGTTGGGCACCCCTACTGGTTTCCTCTAAAACAACAAATCATGTCCCCAAAACCAGGACTGGACTCTTTGTGAGCCTCTCATGTTTGAGGACATTTTAATTGTTGATGACTAGAATTTGGTAACTTTTAACCTTTTGGTACATAAAAGCAAGAAAGCTTCAGTCCAGAACAAGGAGTGGTATTAAATAGGGTCAGAAACCTGCAGGTTTAATTAAAACAGCACCATCTACTGACTCATTCTGAAATAATCAGCTTCACTGTAAAAAAAAAAAAACATGTCATGTTTACCATATTTTTTATCACTCCAGTTAATTTAATTTATGAAAAAATAAAGTCATGTAGCCTGCTGCTACATCATGTTGCTGCCTGTGTCTGTTAGCAACATATCCTATCAACCAGAACCCAGATTTTACTGAAACTCAGAGAAAGTTTTCACTGGATATTTATCTACAACTGATTCACATTTGGAGACGACCTGTTTCAAGATGGCCGCCACAGCTAACCAAACATAGCAAACATATAAATTGCTACATCTCAGCTCACTTTTACAGATATGAGTTAAAATTTAACACAATAGTACCTGAGAGTTACTCGCAACTCATGTTCCATGGGGAATCTGTTGCACAAAATATTTGCTAAAATCTCCCACATTTACTGTTGAAGATGACCCCGTTTGTCTGTTAGCAAAATATCAGATGAACCACAGGACAGACTTTAATGAAACTCTCAGAAAATAATCATTGGATATACGTCTATAGCTGATTCACTTCTGGTGTCAATTCAATACAAGATGGTCACCACAACTAATCAAGCTCAGCAAACCCTTAAACTGCTATAACTCAGTCAGTTTTACAGATATTTTCATTAAACTTTGATTTGGTGGTAGAGTGATTCGCAACACAAACCTCAAGGATGAGATTGGATATAACAATATTTTTAAAGGTTAATCTAAATAGAATAGAAATAATCTTTATTGTCCTGCAGAGGGAAATTCAGTTCACATACTGCAGCTTGGTTAAGTAAATTCAACACTTCATTTTGTAGAGTGCGTAAACAACTCCTTTTATGAGTTGCGGTCATATTTAAATTTGTCACTAGGTGTTAAGTTTTAAAATAAAGAAGTAAAAGTGCAACTTTTATGTTTTGAATGTAAAAGAAGTAAAAGTTAAAAAAAATACTTGGTAAAATTACACATCCTCAAAGAAAAATTGTTTAGATACTGTAAATGTACTTAGTTACAATACACCTACACGGCTACATGTAAGATTAAAAGGTTTATTTACAAAGGAATTTATATTTGTTCAGGTCTTGGATCACTCTTAAAACCAGAACGGTAATAATTGCAAGATTGTTTATTTCAAAACCAGCTGTGTACAAGTAGCAGACAGACAATAAATAATGAGAAACAAAAATAAAAATAAAAACCTTCCCGTGTGCCTAATAAATTAGGAAAAAGGAGATACAAAAACAAAAGTTATCATTCACTTTACCACCCATGGAGAGCAACATAAATACACGGAAATGGCGCTTTGATCCTGAAGTGTACGTCCTCATCCAGAGATGAGCTCAATACCAAGTAAAAAAAAAAACAACAACCTGCAACATATAACACTGGTAGAATATTAAAAAAATGCTCTTGTAAACATGTTATCCCAAAATACACAGAATGGAGGGACAAATACGAGTACACATCCTTCATTCTCATGGTGTCAGTGGCAGTTTGTTTGGCTGCTGAAAACGAAAGGATCAGTTTGTATACAGCCTGCTGCCGAACATTAATGCAACACACACTGTCATCAGCATACTAAGCAGTCAGCTAAACAATGGTTTCAGCAGGAGAGGAAATCAGCCCCGTTTTTAACTACAGAAAGCTAAACTAAAAAGGTACGTTAAGCCGCTCTAAAATAAAAAGTAGATGGCTGAAGCCGAAATGCAATGAATCCACTTAATCTCTGCGATGAAGTCGTACAGTTTGAGTCGGGGTGGGTGAGTCGAGTTAGTGAGTACAAAGCATGAAGGCATTCCTTTGCATTAGAAGAATATTACTAAACATGAAAAGGCAAAAACAGGTTTTATAAGTACATCTAAAGTTCCTTGAGAAGAGAAGAGAAGTTTTGTTATATTAGCCTTATATAAAAAAAAAAAAAAAAAAAAAAAAAAAGGTAAGAGAACTCCCGGAAGATTTTTTAAAAGGAAATGCTTCGGTCCACGACATCTATTACGACTTTTATCCTTCTTTCCTGCGGAAATCAGAACCATTAAATTTGAGAAATAAAAAAAAAAGAAGAAACTCCCACGTGTTCCTATATTATCAAAAGGAATATAAAATGAAACAAACAAAAAGTTAAGTAAACAAGCAATTTA
>JAUBOC010000002.1:7021846-7031956 GCA_032275365.1 Anablepsoides cearensis
GTAAATCAGTCTCAAAACAAGATCAAAAAGATTTTTTTTGGCTGGATATAAGATTTTAAAACTTGGTTAGAAAGACAGTTTTTGCAGTGTAGTGGGTGTTCCTGTTAAGATGGTCACTACAACAAACTGACCTTAGAAAACATTAAACTTTCTATAATTTAGTTACTTTTACAGATATTGAGCTAAGCATATTCCTTAACACATACTCCAAGTGCTAATTATTGCACAAGATATTTGCTTTGTTTTTCTGTTAGCAAAATATCTCATGAACCACAGAAAGGTTTCCAATAAAACATTTAGAAAGTAATCACTGCATGTAAACCTAAAACTGATTAACTTTGGGCATCAATCCAGCACAACCTGAACGCAGGAACTAATGAACTTTAGCTAACACAATAAAGCTAAAATTGCAAAATTCTGTCTATTTTTTTTACAGATATTGTTCATGCCGTAGTTGGAGATCTTCTGTGAAATTGTTTTTATTTTTAAAGGTTTGACCATCATGTTTTTTGTGCTCTACAAATAATTAGATTGAAGTTCAGATGGTAAAAGAATAAAAAAAAAGCTTTAGACTGATGTAATAACATCTGGTGAAACACAGTCCAGCACTCCTACCTTGCCTCGCCGTGTATTCGTTGTCCTCAATGAGCCTCGCCAAACCAAAATCAGCAATCTTACACACCAGGCCGTCTCCGACGAGGATGTTAGCGGAGCGCAGGTCTCTGTGGATATAGTTCATCCTCTCTATGTACGCCATTCCTGCTGCCACCTGGGAGACACAGTTATTTTTCCCCCCTTTAGCATCACGTCATTAAACACTTCCAAGGTCATCAAATCTGTGCTGAGAAAATACTCGTTAGACTCGTTCCAGCGTCTTAAATTATTAGTCAAAATGATAAAAACAAAATCTTCAGTTATTATTTTTATCATCCAGTTTATTTTAAAAGAGAGACAACAGACCTGCTGATCGAGTAAACAACAGTTTACTGTAGACAAGTTATCAAAGTATCAATGACTAAAAATGTGCAAAATTGATTTTAAAGGACAAATTGGTAAAACTTGAGGATCAAATGAGTCCACAGAAAAATGAAATTCAAAGTAAAATACAAGAATTAGGCAAGAAATGAACGGCCCACCTGAGCTGCCATGTCCACCAGATTTGGCAGTTTGAGGCCTCGTCCCTCTCCGTCTTTAAGGAAATCAAGCAAACTTCCTGAAAATGAGACAAAATCTTTGTTAAGATCCAATATTTCTAGATGTGACGTCACACATTAACTTTAACTGGCAGATCTCAGGTCAGATTTATTGAAATTAATTTTCACCTGCTTTTGATTTTCTAAACTCTTACCTGTTTTTCTGAATGTTTTTTTTACAGTGAAATACTTCTGTATACTTTGTACTATATTAACTATTGTTAAAATTAATCATTGCTTTTCATGGTTCAGTTCATTCAGGAGAAAAAAATAGTTTTTTTTTATTAAAAAATATTTTAACAACAGAAATACATTAAGATCTCTTTCATTTATTTATTTATAAGGACAATGCACATTTAACAACATTTTAGCAATATAAATGAGCAGAAATTAGTTAATAAACTAGATCACATTTGTGACACTACACAAGCAAACTAAAAAAACGCCAACGACGTTTCTTCAAAAAACATTGTTCTCTTTAAAATGTGCTTTCACAGAGAGTTTGATGTTGGTCTTTTTACATTTATCTAGCATTTCGTTATTTTCAGTTTTTAACTACCAATTTGTTACTTTTAGCCTCCATTGATTTTTTTGCTAAATATTCTTCTCCTTTAGTTTCTAGCTGGATTTTTATGGCTATTTTTAGCTTTTATTCACAATTTGACATTTATAGCTTTTAACTATTAGCCTTTAGCTAGTGTTGTGATAATATTAGCTAGAATTTTGCTATTGTCAGATTTTAACCAACATTCTGCTACTTTTAGCTTTCATTTATTTTTTTCTTTGCTACATTTAGCTTTCAGCTAGTGTTTTGTTACTATTAAATAGTGTTTTTGGCTTTTATCGTTGTTACTAAAGGTTGTTTGCTGGCAATTTGCTTATATTATGTTTTAGTTACTACTTATCTCTTTTTAGCTTTTAGCTAGTGTTGTATCCACTCCCAGCTTGTACCTTTGCTCATGTACTCAGTGACGATGTAAATGGGTTCTTCAGACACCACGGCGTAGAGCTGCACCAGCTTATCGTGTCGGAGCTTCTTCATTATCTGAGCTTCCTCCAGGAACGACTCAGGGGACATGGTGCCAGGTTTCAAAGTCTTTACAGCCACCTTGGTGGTACCGTTCCATGTGCCTGACAAAAAACAAGCCGATACAGACTCCATCAAGATCCTGTTTTTAAAATGTATACTATCTCAACTTAAATAGCAATCAAACGGTAAAAGGAAGTTGTAAAATGTGTTTTGTTATAGCAGCATTTTGTTTGAAGGTCTTGCTCCAAACTGGATGCAGTTTCTCACTGAACTCTATCACATACAGCTGTTGCGAAACTCTGCCTACAGCTGTCCAACTCTTCTCTGCCAGAAAGATACACACCCATCCAGACTTCTCCAAACTGGCCGTTGCCGAGGCGTTTAATGAGCTGCAGCGACTCCCTCGGGATCTCCCACACGTCTTTGGTTTTGACGGACAGGTCAGCGAGACGAGGCATGCCTTTGTGGCACGGCACGATCAGTCGGCAGCACAGCCCTGCAGCCCTGGCTGGAGGAAATATATGGAAACATTTTATTATAGGGAAGAGAAAAAAAAAAGGACCCAGAACGGTCACAACTAGAGGTTTCTGCACACAGAAGAGCAGCACTCTCACCAGAGTAGTGCTGAACCAGCTGTTGGAGCGTCTCAAACTGGGCCCTGGTGGTGATATAGTAGCCCCCATTGTCCAGTTTGCGTATCTTATAGTGTTTAACGTGGTCTCCCTTGATGTCATCCCAGTCCTGGATGGAAAGAGAGTAGGCCCCTGGAACAGAAGCAATACGTACAATATGTTAACTAACAACCAAAAGTGTTAAACTAGAAAAATGAGCAGCTGCATACTTTATGGTGCAATATTACGGTATATCCAAAGTTGCTGTGTTGCATGTTTAATTAAAAAAAATTAGTTTCTGTTTGCACATTGAGATGTTTCTATTTACAACCCAGATTCTGTAAAAGGATAAAAAAATGTAAACTAATATTTTATTCATAATGGAACATTGTAAACATATCAAATGTTTTCTTTTATTAACCGTACCATTATTAGAAATACATAATGTAACTTTATATATTTGACGGCAGAAACAATTCTTTTTAAGTTTGGGCATTGGCAACAAGACTGTATAAGTAAGTGTTATGAATAAGACACGTCTGGAGGAGAATTTTGCAACTAATTACATTAACTAGCAACAGGTCAGTAAGAGGACTAAAAAAATCATTTTAGAAAGGCTGAATTTCTCAGGAGTACTGATGGGTAGAAGCTCACCAGTCTATAAAAAGCTTTTCAAAAACCTGCCCCTCTGATGGTATAGGACAGGGGTCTGCAACCTGCGGCTCTGCAGTGGCTCTTTGAATATGTGACCAAACATAACAAAATACATTTTTTTGTTTTTTTATACTCACAACAGAAATCAATTTGTATGAAAACATGTGCTCAATACTACTAATACAAAAAGTAAAACATGTTGAGCTCATGCTCGCCTGATGTTTACTTAAATAATCCAACTTCTTTGTATGATCTCTCAAATTCATCAGAATTACCTTTAAATAATTTAAAGACTACATAATAATAAGAATTAGAAAATAAAATATGCCTGAATAGTTCAGTTGTACTAGTTTTTATGAAATTTGGTATAAACTATATGCAGTATTTTTCTTGTTTACATAGTCTTTTTATTTGTTCTAATGTGTATAATAATAATAATGATGATGATGATGATGATGATGATGATGATGATGATGATGATGATGATGATGATAATAACTATGTTTTTAGTTTTATGTCACCTCTGCTGACTATAAAGGTTCCCAAAAAGGCCTCGAAAAGGCCCACGGACCACCACTTGATAAATCATGGCTCTAGCTTGTTTTGTGGCTCCGGACACATTTTATTAGCGAGAAAAGGAGCACAAATGGCTCTTTTGATCATACAGGTTGCAGACCCCTGGTATAGTGGTTCATTTGTGCCTCTGGCATGAGCAGTTTACACATCTGGAAAGGCACCATCACTGCAGAGAACTATATACAGGTTCTAAAAAAACATGTGCTCCCATTCAGGACTGTTGAACAGCTAGAATCCTTCATCAGACAAGAAAGAGACATTTCCCTCTTAAAGCTCCAACAACTGGTCTCAGACGTTTAATTGTTGAAAGAAGAGGGGATGCTTCTCAATGGTAATGGTTCTCATGGACTTTATTTGAATTGTGTGTCTGTCAAATTAAAAATTGTCTATAGTTTTTGGAAATAGGGTTGAATTTGTTGGTTTAATCAAATTTTTTAAAACCTTGCTCCTGTCAGTGTGTTTCTGCTGCTCGCTGAGAGTACCTTTGGTTGTTTCGCTCTCTCGAATGAGGAAAGTGCCTCTGGCGTTGCCACCGGAAAGCAGCTGCCTCTCTGCGTCCTTTCGACCCAATTTACCAAAATACCAGCTGCAGGGGAGGGAAAAAAAATCAACTATGAAGTCTAACATTTGTTTTAAACGATTTTTCTGTAGTTTTAAAAATTATTTAGGATATGCTCCCTGGTGATGGAGCTGCCGTGCCTCTCGGAATCTAGATGCGGATGAGAAAAAACTTCACTCACTCCTCGGCTTGGATTGAGTCCACCGGAGCTACGTAATTACTGGGAATGTATCCATTTCCACCTGTAGTAAGGGACCGAGCCTCCCACCAGTCTCCCTCACTGAAAAGACATTAAAAGGTGGTAAATTAGAGGCAAACGTTAAAATAAACAACGAGATGGGTCAACAATGGAAAATCCTGGAGTCAGGTACCAATAAAATGGTAGATCTAGCAACTGAAAGGATTCACATAAATTTGTTAATTTACAGAGTACTTTGGGAATCCATCACTTTTGTAATGATGTGTGTGAGCTGTGTAATGTAGAATTGATTTTAAGTCTTTCTCTAATAGAGAACAACAGGTCTGCTTACTCTTTGTTAGGGTTTCTTTTTTTAAAATGTGCTTTTTGTTTTGCTTCTCTGTTGTGATGTGACTTAAAGGCTTTGGTTTGATACAGGTTTGTCAGATTTAGTTAAAAGAAAAGCACATGCAGACAAGGAGAGCAATTCTCAATATTTTCAAGAGATAAATTTTGTCCTAATCTTTGATGCACAAACACAAAATCACTGCAGAGCAGTGTCACTAACAAAAAGAGAGAAGGAGAAATCAGAACTTATAGGGAACAACAAGTCCTCTTATCAATATAGCTAAATCAAACCCGATCTGTATGAATACTATAATGATAAAAACTGTCAGAAAAGAAACATAAAAGCTTATGTGTTTGATTAAAACAGTAAGCTTTTTCAGGAGACAGTACCATTAAATGACCAAACAACCTATTTGGTGTTGTTGCTCCCTCTGTCAGTTCAGAAGTCACCAACAGAGACTCTCAGTTACCGCGATCAAACACGCTTTCAGAGAACATCAATGTGGATTTAAAGGTGTAGAAAAAGCTCAGCTGATGAGAGCAACAGGAGTCGTAGAATGGCTCATTCCCCTTATTATGTCAAACAGTTTTTTGACTGACTCTTACTCTTACTGCTGCATACTTTTAGCCAGTCTTTGTGCCAGTAAAGTTTGTGTTTATTTTCTCTTCTGCGCTTATAAAGAGCAAGGAGCTTGTGGGTCCTGGAAAAAGAACAAACATAAAAAGAAACCACACACCCAACATTTGAATTTGAATGGAATTGAGCTATGGTGTTTTGATTTAAAAAACCCTCAGCTTATTTGGTGAGAGGTCAAGCGGCTAAACTCTTTCCTCTGCCTACATCCCCCAGAATGCCGTGTGGTTCTGGATCAGAGTTCAGTGAAATTATAAACATTCTATTGGACAAATTTTCCACTGATATTGAATATGTGTCTATCGCAATATATGTTGTTACTGAAAAATTGCCAAAGCATAACGTGTATTCTATTCAGTTGGAGATGCCACCTCAGCCCACCTTTTCAGGTGTCGAGAGTACCGGATCTGTTACTACCATGCTCTGAGATACAGAGGCACCACAGAGGTGGGTTGTGTCAGTTTCCGCTCTCCACCTCCGTGTGTCTTCTAAAATTACAACAACTGCGGTGATACAAGACAAAAGATGTCCACTTTCTCTTTTAAAAGAGGGCACATTAGCAAAATGACATCTAACAGGAGTGAGACATCCATTGCTGTGTCCATGACTGAAACAACACGGTGTCCCTGATTCAACTTTCAGATCTTGGTGAAAGACCAAAAAAGCAGGGGTGGAGACCTCGACCACCACCCTCCTGATGCCGTCCCGCAGATGTTTGCAAACTTACGTGCTGTTGAGGATCTGGAACCGCTCCCCCTTCCTGAAACTGAGGTCATCCTCCGTCCTGGCCTCATAGTCGTACAGAGCCACGAACAGAGTCACCCCTGCAGGAACGAAACATGATACATGAGCTGCTTTTGATCTACAGTTCTACAGAGCTGTGTGGTTTTTTTCTAATCTCCATCTTTAATGTTTGGAGCTTCAGTCACAGAAGGCAGCTTTCATTCAAAATGAACTGAGTCTGTGAAAGAAAACGTGAAAAAGACTTTAGTTAAGACCAAAAAACAAGATATGAATATTTTGTCAGTTTAGATTTGTTTTATATAATTAATCATGTTAGAACATCTTAGACAGGAACTGATGAAGAAAATCTGCTATTTCATCAGCTAAATTTATTTAAATCAGCTCGGGTTGGTTTAAAAACTGTTAGTAAACTTTGGTTGTCGAGCTCTAGCAGAAGGAAACCAATCCTCTTTTTTTAAATTTACATGATAAAAATGGCTCAAGAGTCCCTGTTTTTATAATAAGCTTGAAACCATAAAATGAATAAATTTTCTGATTGGATTTAAATCCCACAAAAGCTACATTTCTGCAGTTATGTCGACCAAAACTGCACTCTGACTCTGCTTTACGTCTATCCCAGTTTAACGCAGTTTTTTTTTTTTTTTTTTTTTTTTTTTTTAACCATGTTAGACATTTATGTTGCTTCAAGCTGCCCTCCTGGACTGATTTCTTATTCATGCAAGTCAATGTTGCTGACTCAACAGACGTGGACTTGCTAGGACACACCTTCCGAAATATTCAAACCGACATTAAAGCAAAAGATGCTGTTAATTTATTAGTTGTATGTAAGTCTTAATATTTAAGCAGGACCTCATGAAGACAGTTTTTTTTTTTCCATACTGGAGGCGGTTTTACATTCTTTCAGCAACATGTTTGGTCCTTCTGCTCGTCAGATGTGCCTCAGAGCCCCGGCTATAATTTAGGTCAGTCTGGTTCCCATTAACGAGCACGCTGTGGACTTATGTCCTTAGCAGAAAGATCTCTCTTTTAGGGTTAAACATTTCTGAAACAAAAAAAAAAATAAATAAAAAATGAACAAACCTATTTCTAAAGCTAGACGTGTGAAACAAAAAAAAAAAAACATTTGACGAGTCTGTAAAGAACAAGAAACTGAGGACTGGAACGTTGTCCTGGGTCTTTGGTGGATTTTTATTTTTTTTATGCTCTTTCTCAGGGACAGCTGGTTTAGTTGAGCTAAGCCTTGAGAGCCACAATAAACTTAACTTGTTGTTGAAGCAGAGATGAATTCAAACTCACCTGTTCCTCCTCTAGACCGAAGCGTCCCGGACTGCGAGGACGTGTGGACCCCTCCGAACACGGTCACTCCCTGCGTGGCGGCTCCGTGGAAGTTGTTGTAGTTGGGGATGGTGGTGACGCTGAAGCTGGGGTAGTGCTGCGGCGTGGGGTCCGACCCATAGCGGTAGCCCGAGTTGTGCGAAAGGCTGGTCTCCCGGTCATCAGTGAGTTTTGCTGCTTCTTTATCCTTACATTGGACACAGCCCATCCTCTATTGTCTGTCAGCGGAGAGAGGAAGAAGATGGAATTAGCACGGTTTGAAATAATAGCTCCAAAGCTGGCTCCGTTAAGGGAAATTATGATTTAATGTGCCATTATTTCACAATTTCCTCTGAGACTTTCAACAAGCCTTCAGAAAAATCTTTCAATTAGGCTGAAATTAAAACACAATGCGTACTCTCCGTTACTACAGAGGAACAAAATGAGACAGAGCTCCCAATGCTTGGATGATTCTTGTACACAGAACTGCAGATGTGGAACATTTTATAATGAAATAATCCAGTTTAACCTGATGTAACAGAAGTCTAAATCATCACATTCCTACTGTTTTACATGGCTTGACTTGTGAAGTTTAATTCATAAAATGCCACAAACATCAATAGTTTCAGAGTTAAATTAAAGAGTTTAGCATTCCTCGAAGAAATACATATCACTCACTACCTTTCATTCCAAATTATTGTCATGCTCAATCAGTTAGCTCTTTATGTGTTGGGGATAACTCTCAGCTACTACTACCAAATGGAATTTTAGCTCAATAGCTATAAAACTGGTTGAGTTATAGCCATTTACGTATTGGTTAATGCCAATTAGCTTCAGCAACTCTTTTGAATCAGACTGACTCCAAAGTTATTTAGTTGAAGATGCACATCTAAACAAGACTTTGAGTTTCATTAAAATTTGCCCTGTGATTCATGAGACGAGTGATGGTAGGACGGAGCAGGAGAGGGGCCTCGTCCTGAGGGCATTGCTTTGGTCAGTCGTAGTGAAGAAAGTGTTAAAGAGTTAAAAAGGCAAAACTCTCGATTCACTGATCTGTCTACATTCCAACCCTCATCTATGGTCATGAGGAATGGATCATGGCAGAAAGAACGAGATCCTGGATACAAGCGGCTGAAATGAGATTCCTTTGCGGCTGGGCTCAGCTGGAGCTTGGAGTTGAGATCAGAATCAGTTTTATTGTCATTGTCAATGAACAGGATGCACAGACTAGAAATTTGCTTTGGTGTAAAAGGTGCAAAAAGTATAAAATATAACAAATAGAAAGAAAATACAAAGGATAAAGGAAAAACTAGAATAAAATATATAAAACATATGTACACCAGTTCAATACAGTAATTAGAGAAGACAATATAGTAGTAGTGCAATTAGATCCAGTGATAAAATAACTAGAAAAACAATATAGTTATGGTTGTGCAATTTAAAAACCAGTGATAAAGTAGTGAAGGCAGAGTTATAGAGTGATGTGATTCTAAATGTTCAAGAGTCAGACGACAAAGGGGAAGAAAATGTTCTTATGGCAGGATGTTCTGGTCCGAATGGATCGAAACCTTCTGCCTGAGAAGAGTGGTTTGAACAGACTGCAGGGTGAGAAGGGTCAGATGAGATCTGACCTGCTCGCCGCACAGGCCATGGTGAGATGGGAGGCTACAGCCGATCACCTTCACAGAGGAGCGCACAACACGCTACAATCTGTGTCTGTCCCTGGCAGTGGCCCCTGCATACCACACTGTGAAGGAGGAGCTGAGGATGGACTCGATGATGGCCGTGTAGAACTGCACGATCAGCTTGGCCAGGTGGTTTGGGTATCTGACTAGGATGCCTCCTGGACCTGGATTATATATCCTCTCTGGTCTGGAAACGCATCATAGTCCCCCAGGATGAAGTGGAATGTGTCACTGGGTAGAGGGATGTCTGGGTTTCTCTCTTGGATCTGTTGCCTCCACAACCTGACTATCAACAAGCAGTAGAAGATGTACAGCCCTGCTCACCATTATTGGCACCCCTTCATGATTTGCATAGCTGAGTAAACATAATATTTGTGTGAATTACTGAAAAAGCTCCACTTTTGTTTCATCTGCCCATAACACGTTGTCCCAGAAGGATTGAGGTTTGTTCAGGTTCTCTTTTGCGAAGATCAAATGTTCTTTTTTATGGCTTTTCTTCAGCAACGGGGTCTTCCTTGGCCTCCGCCCATAAAGCCCCACTTTGTTTAGTGTGCGGCGTATGGTACTTGTTGAAACAATCACAC
>JAUBOC010000002.1:7032613-7051308 GCA_032275365.1 Anablepsoides cearensis
ACACTGATCTCAGATTTAAACAATAGAGAAAAAGTAATTCCATAAGTTCAAAACAGATAATGCACTAACACAAGTTATCGTGCATCCCTAATACTATAATTAAACCAACAAATTGAAAATAAATGCTGTAACTTGGCTGTGATTTTTTCATGACTAAAGAAAATGGTTGAGTCACTTTAAAATTTATTGTAGTTCTTAAACAAAAAAAACTGCAGCTCTCACTGATGTTAGACATGAAAACAGATGTGGTCTGTATCACAGCAGTTGTAAAGATAATTGACATTCATGTCACCAGTTAAGTCAGGGCGCCCTGTCTGACAAAATCTGGTGAAACCCAACATTTTTTTTCTCTCAGACCAGTTTACTGAAATCTACTTCAGACATCATCACTGCTGACGCATCAGGATGGAATGAAAAATAAAATAAAAACAGACACAATAAACTCTTTTTCTTCCTGAGCACTAAGACAAGAATCTTACTGGGATGAAGACATAAAGTTACAAGAAAATATGCCCATTTTCACCTCCCTTAATTGGTACTTAAGATGTTGGAACTGAGTAACTGCAAATAAACTGCAACCTTTGCACGATACTCCTTCAAAGAACTTGTAATTTTTTTGTCACTATTTAAATTTCAATTTGATTGTCATTTATTTCCTTTTTTGTCTCCATCCTGGCAGAAATTTCTTCCATATGTTGTTAAACCCTTTGATATTTCATGCTCAACTCTGTGATTATTTGCCCAAAGTTAAATTGTAGAAGTGACAGGAATGCAAGGTAATGTGATTCACAGGAGGAAATTAAGGCCCCCCTCAATATTGTTCACAATTTGTTTTATTGCAAACACATTTAGTTCTAAATGCAAAATGTATGTATTTTTAACAGTATTAGTATTATTGTTAAAATTATGTTACTAATGAATAAAGCTTTTTTGTTGCAAACCACAGAGAGCTAGTTAATTGACATTTGATGAGCAGTTTGGACCTTTAGTTTCTTTTTATTTTTCATTTTATCTTATCAAAAGGATGGACTAAATTCAAGTGCAGCTGCTTTCAAACTGAAGAGTAAATTTATTTTACCAACAAAAACAAAATCCCACTCTTTGTTTTCTTCATTCAGGACAGTATTCTCTCCACTCTGCTTAACTAACAAGAGCGGGGAGCCACTGCAGAAAGAAAGCAATCATTGTGATTCATGGCTGCCAATAAAAGCCCATAAAATACCCAGAAGCGGAAACAAGCCGTAGAAGCAGTCTACGACTGTCCGACCGAGGCTGAGATCATGGAGGGAAATACGAGGAGAGCTGCAGCTTCTTCAGTAATCCTCCACATATTAAATAATCTTCCTTTACATTTATGTTTACATCTTCAATCTCCTGGCGTTTACAGAATCCCCTGTCTAAAGCGCAGCAGACAGAAGTCAGCGGAAAATCCTTTGCAACACATCTGGTCTACAATTTCCTGATGCACAAGCCATCTATAAGTGTTTTGATCAAGAATTTCCAGTTCAAATAGCAGCTGATAAAAATAAAGATAATATTGTGACATTTATAGTTACCAAAAGGCAAAAGGTGGGGAATAATTGTTTGCCCATATCTGTGTGGCTAAAATATCTAATGAACCTTGATGAAAGTACTTTTAGATACACTGCTTCTGGTGTCAACTCAACTCAAAATGGCTTTCAAGGCTAAACACCTAAAATTCAGTCCATTTTTTAAATTTATATTGTGCTAAAGTCATCCACAATACATAGTCCAAGTACTACTAACTGCATAACAACAATATCTCAAAAACCACAGAATGAATCATCACTCTGCCCAACAAACCGAGAAAAGTTTCTAACATATCAGTGTGTTTGAAAAGTTAGAAAAGTGTAAGAATAAAAAATATGAACTGAAGCAACGGGAACAAAAAGGGTTAAAGTCTGTGTTCTGGCATCTCTGCACAGATTGAAATAGCTCTGCCTTCACTCCTGGAGGGATCAGAGTAAATGAGGTGAGATCTTGTGTCACCATTGTGCCTGTAAGGATATAAAAAAAAAATTCTTCTGCCAATCGCAGTAAAAAGACCAAGGACCTTTGTCGCTTCAGCATCCTGTATAAAAAATATTTCTGATATTCCTGAGTTTTGTACTTTTCCTTTAGTTCCAGTTCTCATTTAGATGGCAAAAAGGCAATAATATTTTTGAACGCATCAGTGTTCATTTGTCTGTCGTATTAGCAAAACATTTTATGAACTACTCAGAGTTTATTAAAACGTTTGGAGAAGAAATATTCGATGTACATCTATAACTTTAGCTATAACCCAAAAATAGTTGCAGCAGCCAATTTACTGATATTGAGCTAAGTTTTGGTGAGAGTTTTCCCAAACTTTTACTCAGAATACTTCCTGCAAGTGTTTTGTTTTTTAAACTTTTGGCATAAACCACTGGAGGTAGCCCTGACTGTTTGTTAGCAAGAAATCTTATGAACCACTGCAAAGATTTTATTGAAACTCCCCAAAAGTAATATGTGGGTGTGCCTCTACAACCCAACTGGAGACAACCCAATTCAAGACACAAAAATGGCTCTATGTGATTAAATATTACAAATATTTAGCTAAATTTTAATGTGGAAAATTAGGAAAAGTTTCAAGACATAAACAAAATGATTAATCAGATTAATCAAGTTAATTTAACACCAGTTTTACAGTGTCAGACACTTTTTTCAAAAGACTGAGATTTAAGATGCAAATATTCTGTATATTACATATAATGTACGTATGAGTCAACACTGTAGATTATATTAAAAAGCCAAGCCAAACCCCTGCGGCATCATGATTTTAGCTCTCCATGGCAGAGATACACAGACACCAGATCCTGACCTACGACACAACTTTTCCCTCAAAAGAGCCGCCGCAGCCTCAGGACTTGTTCTTCTCCTTAATGTATCGCGTGATCATCCCAGCCTCTGTGAGAATAATCACTGTGCTATTTTCAGAGCCAAACAAACAGCGTGCCTCAAAGAAAGGCCCAGAGGGACATCGTAAAGTGTAACAACCTATAGAGCGGGACTGTTGCTCCAAAATGTGTCCAAAGAGTTGACGGGAAAAAGACAGATGATGGAAGACTGATAGGATTTGACTTTGACACAAAGACACAAGTAGCTGTAAAATCAAAACCCCTAAATATGATATGATGGGATCTTTGTCAGCACGATATTCAAACTCAATGAAAAATGAATATAAAATTAAAAGACTAGCAATCTCTAAACGATTTCCCAACACATTTAATGCTAAAGTTTACTAAAATCAATGTTGAGAAATAATAGTTGAAGTAGTTTAAACCTCAAACATAACATCAGGTTCAATCTTACGTGATATTACAAGAAGGCGTGATCAGAATATGTGTTGCAAAAACCTCTCAGCCACAACCACAGCAAATTGTAGTTCAACAAATGTCACTTATTGCTAATATTGTGCTGGCTAAGAGCGATTAACTGCAGCGACTGTTTTGAATCGTATTGACTCCTAAAGTTAATCTGATGCACGTCCAGTGATTTTTCATCTAAAATGATCCAGTGGACATGAGATATTTTGCTAACAGAAAAAACCCCAAAGACGAGGGAAAAACAATTACCATTCGCCTTTTTACTTTTAGTAGCGGGCAATAAACAATGACAGAATAATTAAATGCTTAGCAAGCACAAATATTAATAGTCCATATCAATACTGCTGGAAGCCATAACAGCAGATTGGGTCATTTACACAAAAGCTGTGATCAATACAGTAAACTAAAGGAACAAAAACTTCAGAATTATGCAGCGTAACTGATGATGTTCTGACACATCTGTAGTATTAAATGATTCTTCTTTTAATTCTTGGTTTTCCTTTATGAGTAAATATAACCTTGTCTAGTAATAATTCAATATAAAATAAAGTTTTTTCCCAAAAAACTTCAAGTCAGGACTTTAGATGGCTTTCGGTTATCTCAAATTGATTTCTGAATGGACAAAGGCAGTGGTATGCCTAGATGCACCTTTGTGCCAGAGGTAGCAACAGAGCCAAAACAGTCAACACGTAAAAAGGTAAGCCGGTGATGACATATGGTCTGTGTGTCCACCCAGCTGCAGAATTACACAAACAAACAGGTTAATTACAGAAGGAAGACTGATGATGACGAAAAAAAAACCCCCATTAAATTTAATGAAAGAAATTAGTTACCCACAAAGAGAATTGCTAAACTGAGTTAATTTGTCAGATTTTGAAAATTAAGACATCCATCAGACATTCTTCTGATATTCACTGAGTTCTTCTCCACAACCTCTTCTGGTTCTGCGGGAAGAATTACCATCTCTACGGGACGTGGTCGGCTCCATCTGTGATTTCTACACAGCCAGAAGGAGCATAAAGATGGACTGGTCTAGCTAAAAGCTAAATTTAGCTTGTCAGTTGCTAAAATAAATCAACAAATAAATGCTGAAGTAAATTTCAGAAGATAATAGCCTTATTCATAAGACAGCCCAGTCCGGGACTGATTCCTGTTCTGTCCTCCTCCGAGCATTCAGAAAAAACACAGAGGCGGAAAGGCGTGTAAAGTGAGCCCGCCTCCGATGCCCCTCTGAGCCCCCAAGTGATGTAGTATCAAAGTTGGACCCAAGGCGAGCTAATGTTTTTGAAGAAACCTAAGTGATCTCAATGTGCGGAGAATATTTTTGTAAATAAGTCTAAAAGATGCAAATCATTAGCCTAATCACATAATCACCTAAGACAATTATGTCTAGCAATTATGCTATTAGGTTAACAAAATACTGAATACTAGAGTTGGGTGGTATTCATTTTTTTCCATACACATATTATTTTAAGATAAGACCACAGTATAAGGTATTACCAGGGTAGGGTGTGGGGGTGTATGGTCTGTGGTGTGTTGAGTTACTTTCTCCCAATCTCGCCATCTCTCCATCATCGCCAAACTTCATTCAACTTTTTCATCTTTTTATTTTCTTCTTCCTGTAGATTTTTTGGTACTTGTGGAAAAACTTTGGGCCTCGGTCAGAAAGGATGTTTTTTTCGGCTCGAGAGAAGGGTGAGACTGACAGCAGATTGAGCTGTTTTTATCCATGAAACTACTGTGTCTCCTTCTGCCTACTGCTTCAACACGCATCAAGGAGGACGGTCATTTTCAGAAAAAAAAGTGGCGTATACTATTTATCATAACTCTGGTTTTATTTGGCCTATTGGCACCATTTAAAAACTGGTAAATAGTTTCAGGTCTTTAGGCAAAAGTTGAAACAGAGACTCAGAGAAGGCATCCCTTTCTGGCCAGAGCAAATTAAATAGGTCATGTCAAAATTTTTACTATATTACCATATTTCAGGACTGAGGTATACCAAAATACCACCCAAGTCTACTAAATACCATAGTACAATATTCTTATTTAATCAGAGAAGTTTTGATATACGAGTAGCACAGAGTATGCAGAAGTAGTTTGAGTCCAAAAACCATACAGTAGAAACTATAAAGAGGGAAACAGTGTGAATGCTGACTCAGCAATAAATCCAACAGGCTGAGATTAAATAATGTTTTAATTTAAAATGATCAATGCATTTCTTTATGTTACTGTACATGCACAAAACTTATCAAACTACCACAAAAGGAACAACTTACTTAAAATCAATGATGCAAAAATATAACCACAAAAAAATAGACTCTGACTTTTTTTAATTTGACTGAGCTTGACTGTGCTTTTCTGGTCATTTCAACTGGAATGTCTTCATTATTTAACAGCACTTAACTTACAAATCCCTCATGAGTATGACCACTTTGCAATTCAAACAGTCCTTTCACAAGACTGGCCCTGTTTAGTTAAAAGTGTGGGGTTACTTTACACTCAGATCATTGATCACGGTTCCCACTCCCCTCCCACTGACGCTGCAAATACATTGACCTTATTCAAGCCCCGAAATCGCACTTTTTGTTGGGTCGACAAAGACAAACGCAGAGGAGCATCGTTCGCAGTCGAGCATCATTTGAATGCACGTCAAACACTCGGCTCTGTTTGCTGGACTGGGTACAACAGGAACAATCTCCTCCTTATGGCTGCCATTCTCTGAATAGTTACAACATTTGCTTGTGTCAGACAACCGAGTTCATTCAGTGGATCAACAACGAGACAATGGCCACATTTTACGTGGCTACAAGATTAGGAGCACAATGCAAAGCAGTGTTAAAGCTTCCAAGGCATTCTTGGTGCACTGAATGAACAGAGGCAGTTCTGAAAGCCACAGCTGAGCTTCATACAGTATGCGGTCTGAACCCCACTGTATTGTAGTGTCACAGTGCTCTGAGCTGAGTGTGTTGAGTCATGTTGTTAAATCACTGAGCCAATTGTAAAGCAGTCAGACAGGTTTGTACCTCTAGATAAACAATTTCCAAACAGAAAAAAAGAGACAGAAAATGAATTTACAGGAATTGGAGATTTAAATTAAAAACCTAACATTACTTCATCAGGTGAGAAATGATGGCACAGTAGCTATCAAATATCAAAAATAATGTTATTTGCAATTGTGTTATGTCATGAGATGTCATGGTCAAGGTATTTGTTGTGAATGACCGTCAGCTACAGCAACACCAAATTTTAGCACAAAATTTGTAAAACTGACTGAATTATAATCATGTTTTTGTGTTTTTTAGGTCATTTGGCTCTGGTGGCCATCTTGAAACAGGTTGTCCCCAAAAATGTTTCAGTTATATACATATAACTTTAAATTAATAATAGCAAAGTTTTAAGCTAAGATCTTGTGCAATCTGATATCATGTGTTAAGGTTTAGCCTCAGCTAACCAAATTTTAGGTAAATATATTTAGAATTGAATAAGTTGTTACCAAATACAATAAATAAAACACTGTACTGGAAACCAATTTACTTTATCGTTGAATGTATAAAAGTCAGTATATTCTGATATTAGTCTAAAGGGGATGTTGGTTTCTGATACTTTCACAACACTTTTATCATCACACAAATATAAGAACAACTCTTTACACTTAGGATCATTTATGGATTTAAAGCACAGTTTGTGCACCACAACAACCAATTTATGTTTTTATTCTTCAAAACAGACCCAAACTGCAACAAATAGTTTGAATTATTAAAGCAACTCCACGAAGCCCAGTCAAAAATAAATAAAAGAAAATACTTCCTTATAAAAGGAAATACTTCCTTATATCAATGATTTTTGTGTCTCTAACGAAAACATTTGTAAGCAAAAGTTGTGAACAAATGTTTACCTACAAAAAGAGCTAAAGTCTCTAAAATTAAGCCGACTATATCTACGAGAGTTGTTGGAGATGGGGATGTCAGACAATTATTTGTGATGGTACGTGTTTATGCTCTGATTTGTAAAGTATGCTAATAAAAGTGCTTTGTTTACACCAGGGGTAGACATAACCATTGTTTAGGTTGTCCGAGACAACCTATTTTCGTTTCGGACAACCAGATTCCACCTCCAGGTTGTCCGGTGGACAACCAAGAAAAAAGACCTGGATAATAGTAAATTATTATTTTTGCTCTCTATTTCAAAGAGGATGAGGAGGAGATCTAGGAAGCAGCTCCTGAAACTGTCAACCTGGCGGACTGAGAACATTTTTAGTAAACTTTGTATACAGAACAATATAGCACTTATTAAATTACATTTTTATTGAGATTTTTTTTTTGGACAACCAAAATGTTTTGCGGACAACCGGATTTTGTCAACAGGTTGTCCGCTGGACAACCTGAAAAAAAATCCTTATGTCTACCCCTGGTTTACACTGAGCGCATACCTGCCTTTCAGGATTGCATGTCAAGATTTCTGGAGAACTACTGCAGTAAACTATTTCAAACAACATCATTTGATTCATACTTCAGTATAAACTTTTTATGTTTGATTTCATAACATATGGACGACCTTTGCTAGACAAAAAAAAGTTGAATATTATGGCTTTTTCCCTTCAGGTGTAGCACGCGCCTAATATGGCTGCTTAATTATGGTCAAAAAAAGAGACCAAAACACTGCTTCCATTCAAATGTGGCAACATCAGGCAAACCGGCTGTGGAGTCATTCACACCAAAACTACTGCCTAACTTACTGCACATGATGGGAAACACCAAGCACCCACCCCACCCCCCTCCCCCACCCCTCTGTGTTGCTCTATACAAGATGGATGGCTGCACGTCCAGACACTACAGATAACTCCATCAGAGCAGCTTTAATTTGACATTTTAACACATGTCAATTCAATCAGTTTTGATAATTATAATGAATTTGCGGTCGGATCAATGTGAGGCTGTCTGCAGCTGGCTCTGTGCACGGCCTTGTAGTTCTGCTCTGCAGCCCATCCATCCCTGCTGCAGCTGCAACACAAGCAGAGCCTCCTCTTCAGAATCGCAGGACTGCAAAACATCACCCACAATCCCCCCTCTCGCTCCGTCTCTCATTCCTTTCCACAAACTTACCCGTTATGTGACACATCTACACCCACACCAAGCCTGGACGACCTCTTCGCAGCGGTGCAAAATGTGTTATTTAGTCAATCTCCTCAGTTTTCCCTCCCGAGATGAATTCAGCCCACAGAGGAGTGCTAAAATAGGTGACAAGCCAGCAAGGCGGGTGCACCAGTAGGAAAATAAAGAGGAGAAAATAAATCACGCTTACCGCAGACAAATCAGATTAATCCATCGGAGTTTTCAAGCAGAACTTTTAAGTGTTTGTCGGTGATCTTTTGTTTTCCTCCCCTCTCCTCTCTGTGTGTTTTCTTTTCTCCACACAGAGGCAGAAAAAGCGGAGGGAGACTCGTCCCTGCCGAAACCGGAGCGCCTGTCGCCGCCGTGTGTACGCTACGGATGATGACGACGACGGCGGTGAATCCGTATGAAACACAACTTCCGGTGACGCTTTCAAAATAAAACAAATGAACTTATCGAACCACATCTAGTTGGATTCATATGGGCTTTTAATGGTTCAGCCACAAACACCAGTAAAGTAGTTTTGTTGAGAAATACCCCAAATAACTGAACATTTAAAAGACAACTCTTTACTTGTTATGCTAGCTAACGCTGTTTTATACTTCCGGTTGTGTCTAGTTGTTTTTGACGCAGTTGTTATTGCGTACAGCTGATGCGGGCCCACGCCGACTCCGGGTTTTGATTGACAGCGCTCTCTTCCAATGAGAGTTCAGAATGTGGGCACCGTTACAGAACCGCCTCTTGCTCTTTCACATTTGTGGAAAAACAAGGCATTGTAGGCTGAATGTTTTAAGGATTTAACCATATGTAACGCTTTGTTTTTTAACATAAGAGACACAGAGGCACAAAGGCAAGACATGTAAGCATCTGTTTTGGGTTTTATTTCATCATTTAAGCAACATTCAACAAATTTTCTTGAAGACTTGTGGGTTTGTTTTCACTAAGGGAGTACAGCAGATAAATAATAATAATAATAATAACAATAATAATAAAAATAATAGCAGATTTGGTTAGGGTTAGCAGGGTAAATACTAGTTTTATATATTTATTTTTTTTGTAATAAAGCATTAGATTAGTTCAGGGTCCAAAATGAAAACATATATCAAATACTGTATTTTTGACACTTTAAGAGCAGGAAAATTATTTTAACCCTGTCTATGTATGCTCTGGTAAATCTGTTACAAGAACTCAAAACCAAAATGCCAAACCGTAAAAACAAATCAACCACTAGCTAATAAAATACAGACCATAACGGCACTTAGGTTGAAATGAATTACTACTGTGGTGCAATATAAAGCCATAAAACTGCAGAACAAAGATCTTTTAACAGTTACAAAGAATATTAATCAACACAGTTTAGGATTTGCAAATGAAAAAATGTAAGAAATAAAACATTTATTTTTAAGTTTTTCATACAAATTTGTTTAAAAAGTAAGATTCATCAATGTAGTGATACAATGTTTTATTTTCTTGGGGTTTTATTTTGTTTTACTCTAAAAGTTTTTGATACCATTAAAAGACATGTCTAATCCTTTGTTTTGACTTAAAACCCCTTCATGCCTCACTGTCTTTGTCCCCAGGTTTCCATATTCATCACATCTCCTCATATTAATTGGAGCTTTGCATGTAATCAGAATATCACAACAATGAATGTGGCCTAGTTAGCATGATGAGGCAGGCAGGGGGTGGTGGGGGAGAGAAGTCACCCTAATCCTTAACCTCAATCTGTTGTGTGTGTGTGTGTGTGTGTGTGTGTATGTGTGTGTATGTGTGCGTATGTTGCTGTTCCGTCTACAGTTCCCCGGCCCCCCCTACATCTCCACAACCAGAGGTCACGGTCAACCAAGTCCTCGCCAGCCGACATGCAGCCTCCTCCTCGCAGCCATTTTGGACTGGTTACCATGGAGTTGTGGGTCATGCAGTGATGGCAGAGAGAGAGAGAGAGAGAGAGAGAGAGAGAGAGAGAGAGAGAGAGAGGGGCAGGCAGTGTGATGCTGGTGGTGGAGATGGAGCACTGCAGGCTGACGGAGCAGACAGCCGAAGCGGCACAGAACCATAAAGTCCCATTATATCTGGGTCACTGGGATGCTGCAGCTGCAACAAGCAGACAAGACATTATTATGCAAGAAGAAGAGACGAGGGAAGTTATGGGTGCGGGGGCTTATAGTTACAGGAGGAGGCCTGTTTACTCAGAGGGGCATATGTCAGGAGCGTGTCCTGATGATTAAACACGAGACAAGCTGAACAGTGCTTAGTCAACCCAGCCGTCTATAAATATGAGGCTGTTGTGACATGTTAGAATTAGGAGGTCTTTAAAAAATGCAGAAATCTGAATTCAGTTGGCCAAATCCTTAGATATTGTACTGTTTATGCTCACAATCTTTACCTCACAAACCCAAATATTCCAATGTGGAGAGTAAAGCCATACAATGCTGCATTTAAAAACTAATTTGTTACATTTTTGAATTTCACTCATTACAGCTGTGGCAAAAAACAGCAGTTTAGAAACAAATAGGATAAATAATCTGAAAACCCAGCATTTTAGAAAACAGAAACACTGATGACAAAACAGGCTATCACTGAAAGCTCAACAAAACATTGGAAAACAAATTTGATAGGAAAGTAGTAAATGCAAAAAACATAAACTATAAAGATAAGATTTAAAAGCACATGGGGTAAGACGTCACATTTACTCACAGCTCAATATAATCCACAAATCAGGGCAAGAATTTAATGTTTCAGTGCTTAATAGTGTAAAAAAAACACAACTCATATGAAACTATGTTATTTTGGTTTATTGATGTACTTTACATTATATTTGTGTATTTTAGCCTGTGTTTTTGTGAAATATGTTTCTGTTATTTCTTTGTGCTTCTTGGTTTCACCATCTTGTCTCTGTTTGGTCCTTCAGAACAACAATAGCACATTAGTTTCCCGCCCACTGATCAGATGAATCTAGGATATAAAGATATTTCTATACATGAACATTATTTTTTTGCTCTCAAACATGGATGTAAGAAAGTTGCAGGCCATGTTGTTGTGTCTCCCCTATTGTCCGCCCCCCGTCTCCCCCTTCTCTCCATCCTGCTCCGTGACCTCCCCTACTCTTTGGATTCCAGACTTCTGATTGGCGGAGACGCCATGGCCCTGACGTCACGGCTCCTGTGCCCATTCATCAGCGGACTTGGGCGTTGTACTCCGCATCTCATTTGCGGCGGGGGCCAATTTCTGCTCGAAAGAAAAGGGGAAAAAAATATATAGATCTCGAAAGAATTTTACGTTTCCTCTTTTTTTTTGCACTTTTTTTCCCGCGAGTTTCTTTCCGCAGCTGGTTGATTTAGCCTCGGTTTTTGGGGGTCGCGCAGGGAGGCATCGGCGTGCCTTGAATATTTGGGGAGGAAGCCTGCGGTCTTTGTTCATTCATTTGATCGGTTGGGTTCCTTTGTTGGAACAAAAAGCATGGGAGCGCAAACCTCCAAAGCCGCTGGAAAAGAGGAAGCTGCGGTGGAAAAGCCAGCAGAAGGTGCGGCTGTTGCGTCCAAGACGAACGGACAGGTAAGCCGAGCTTTAATTATTTAGGTCCTAATTGCTTCACGCGGATTTTTTTGTCGTCTCAATTTGGCAATGTGTTGCGTCAATGGCGTGCTCCATGTTGCCTGTAGGCGCATCCAGACGCTCACCGGCGTTTAGGGGAAATGGCCACATGTGTTCATTTTCTCCACCAGATGCAGTTTGCAACATGTTATTTTGAATGAAAACTCCTTTGACCAATTATAAATCTTAAAATCTTGCCTCGTGCTTTGGTTGCACAAGTTTCAGAGTGAATGCGCTTTTATGGTCAAAACTTTATTTTTCGAGGACTAAATAATGCGTCTTTATGTATAAATGATTTATTTTCTCAAATCGTGGAAATGTGTGCAGCACGGCTTTGTAATCGCCTTCACCGTGGCATCATCATCATGGCCATTTTAAAAAACGGTACCACGCCTTTGTTGCCAGCTTCAAGAGAAAAAAAAAAAAACACGCATTTTTCTTTTGCACAAACTCGACTCATAAAATTGGCAACTTAATAAAACGCATTAAGTAGAACTAGTAAAATGATCCGAATTCGAAATTTATTTTAATTGGCGTTTGAAAGAAAAAAGGTGAAAAAAAATCTGTTGTTTCCACCGTCTTTAAACTGAACGCCCCCTGGTGGATGCCGGATGTACTGCAGTTTTGTTTGCTGCTAAAAATCAGAGCTCTGTCGTCATTCTCCTAGTAACAGATGTTTCTGCAGGTTTTTTAGCTATTTTTCCATTGGTTGCTACTCGTCTGAGTGTGAATTTAATTAGGTATTCTTGTGCTCCAGATTTTACAGTGTGTATCCTTGGACACATGCTCACATAGTGTTTCAGCTTTATGCCATGTCTACAATAACTTAAACAATACAATAATGTATTAATAAGTAATACTTATACTGCTTTTTTTCTCCCCAGGAGAATGGCCATGCCAAAACAAATGGAGATGCCTCTCCAGCTGCAGAGGAAGCCAACAAGGCTGATGTGCAGGCCAATGGAAGCACTCCCACCGAGGAGGCGCCCAAAGGCGAGGGTGAGAAAGTAGACGGCGCAGAAGCCAGCGGAGAGAAGGAGCCATCCGCCACAAACGGAGACACTTCTGCCAAGGCCAACGAAGACACCCCATCCACCAGTGAGGAGGGCAAGCAGAAGAAGAAGCGCTTTTCTTTCAAGAAGCCCTCTTTTAAGCTCAGCGGCTTCTCCTTTAAGAAGACCAAGAAGGAGTCGGAGGAGGCGGCAGAGGAAGGAGCAGCGGCGGCAGCTTCGGAACCGGCCGAAGGAGAGAAGCCTGCCTCGGAGGCTACCGAGGAGGCCAAACCAGCTGAGGGCAGCGGCGAGGAAGCCAAGGAGACTGCAGCTGAGGAGCCAAAGGCCGAAGAGGTGAAGGCAGAGGGAGATGCTGAAGGAGAAGAAAAAGCAGCTAAAACTTCACCGACCGAGCCAGAGACGGCAGCCAGTCCCGAGGCCGCTGCCGCCGCCGAGTAATCCTGCTGAACGAGACACCGAAATGAAGGAGAAGATGTAGCCTGTCTGAACGAATGCGAGGACTTGTCTAAAACCAGGGATTCTTTTTCTTTTCTTTTTTTTTAAATTCTTGGTTAATTTCCTTTTTGTTGTTGTATGTTTACTACTCTGCATCCATCTCATCCATAATGACTGCAATGTCCCAGGCAGTGATGGACAGGAGGTGCAGTAAACGGTGGGCTGCTTCCTCACTGCTAAATGGTGCTTGCATTTGTAACATGGGTGAGTGTGAAAGTGCAAATGTGAGTGTGGGGGGGTATTTTTGTGTGTGTGATTTAAACATGATACCATGACACGTTGCTGAATTTTTACCATATATTTAATCAAAAAGTATTTGGTGCTGGGCAATTGGATGTAGCAGCTAAAGCTGTGTCTGCAAGATCCGACACATTGTGAAATTTAAAGGGAAAGTCCTTCTCCAAGTCTTAAATGTTGTCATTTTGCAGTGCACAGTTGTTTACAACTCTTTTAAGATCCTGTGAACACAAAACCATTCCTGAAATAGATTTAGTTAACTGTTTAAAAAAGAAAACAACAAAAAAACCCAATAGGTGCTCATCACTTTCCATTAGATTCCACCGTTTCAACATTCTGTAGTAATGCACGTTGTATAGCCTTTGATATTACTGGTTTTATGGCTGAGATGTACCTAATGACTGAAGTTTTTAACTGATTACCCATTGTAAATGAGTTTTTCTTTTTCCACCATTTGTAAGATTAAATAAAATTGGGAGATGTTTTAAGCAGACCCTGCATCAAGCTGTGATGACTCCAACACCACTTTTTGAACCGACACCCGAAAGCACACCTAGTCAGGATTTTACAGATGCAGTCGTTTTTAAAAACAGTGTTTACTTTCTGTATATAACCAGGCCCACCCTCTTCAGTATGGAATGTAACATTGCCTGCAAGCTGGTAACAAGGTGTTGAGTTCTTATTTTCTGTGACTTCTGAAGAATAAAGCAAACAAAAGTGTGAATTGGCACCGTGAGCTTGTTTTTTTGAAATATCCATGAAATGAAGGGAAAAATATATATATATATATATATATATATATTCAGGTGCGTTTAAAAAATACACACATGGGAGATAGAGGCAGCAATGAGATGATCACAGCTTTTTTGGTTTTAGCTCCCTCATGTGGAGCACCAGAGAAATAGGGCCATATTTCATTAGGTGTATACTGTAATGTGTGTGTGTGTATATAGATTGAAAATTGTTTAAAATTATGACTTAAGCTGTAAACTTAATGTGTTGGTAGGATTCTTTTTATCAGCAAAACCTACAACCCCCAAGAATCTGCTCCATCCTTAAAATTGTCGCTCTAAAAGCATAAAACCAAAGTATTTCTTGGAGAAATACACATAACCGGCTGCTGCCTTTTGTGGCAGAAATTTAGACTAATATCACCCGATGTTAGATAACCTTGGACATATTGCAGGATGGATCACTCAGAGGTTTCTAACTTCAAAAAGATTTAGATTATTAGTTGTCAAATTGACTGAGTTATGGGCGTTGTTGTGTTCTTTAGGTCAGTTAGCTATGTTATATTGAGTTGCCTACAGGAGGTACGTCCAGGGATTATTTTCTGCATGTTTCAAAAAAAAAACTGTGCAGTGGATCATGAGATATTTTGCTCATTTGCCAGACAAAAGTGTTGGCTAGTCCCATGGATCTTAATTTTCTGAATAATTTGTGCAACTGTTGTCACAGGAACATCAAGCTGCTTGAAGACACTCTTATAACCTTTACCTTTAACATGCTTTTCTATAATTTTCTTTCTATTCTCCTGAGACAACTCTTTCCTTTGCTTGTTGGTACCCCTTGGTTAATGAAAGAAAACCCCACAAAGGTCACAGAAATAACTAGAATCTGACAAAAATAATAAATAAAATAAAAAATCTATGAAAATGAACAAATGAAAGTCAGCCACTGCTTTTCAACCATGCTTCAACACAATTTAAAAAAATCTCATGAAACAGGCCTGGACAGAAATGATGGTACTCCTGAAAATAATGTGACTAAAGGCACATATTAAATCAAGGTGTGTCCAATTAGTATCACAGGTGTCTCCAATCTTGTAATCAGTCAGTGAGCCTGTATATTAGGGTTACAGATATTCACTGTGTTGTTTGGTGACATGGTGTGTACCACACTCAATATGGACCAAAGATAGCAAAGGAAAGAGTTGTCTCAGGAGATTAGAAAGAAAATTATAGACAAGCATGTTAAAGGTAAAGGTTATAAGACCATCTTTGTTTGAGCAGCTTGATGTTCCTGTGACTACAGTTGCACAAATTATTCAGAAAATTATGATCCATGGGACTGCAGCCAGCTTCCCTGGAAATTTGATGACAAATCAAAGAGCCAAATAATACAAATGGTAACAAAAGAGCCCAGAAAAACGTCTAAAGAGATTAAAGGTACACTTCAAGCTCCACGAACATCAGTGTCAGATCGCACCATCCGTCGTTTGAGACAAAGTGGACTTAATGGGAAATGACTAAGGACGACACCATTGTTGAAAACAAATCATAAAACAGCCAGATGGGAATTTACCAAACTACATGTTGACAAGCCACAGAGCTTCTGGGAGAATGTCATATGGACAGATGAGACAGAAATTTAACTTTTGGCAAGACACATCAGCTCTGTGTTCACAGATGGAAAAATGAATCATATGATGAAAAGAACACTGTCCTTACTGTGAAACATGGAGGAGTCTGTTTTGTTCTGGGGCTGCTTTGCTGCATCTGGGACAGGGGGTCTTGAAACTGTGCAGGGTACAATGAAATCTCAAGACTATCAAGGGATTCTAGAGAGAAATGTGCTGCCCAGTGTCAGAAAGCTTGGTCTCAGTCATGGGTCATGGGTCTTGCAACAGGATAAAACACAAAACACAGCTAAAAGCACCAAAGAATGGCTTAAAGTATTGAGCATCTTTGGAAGGAGCTGAAACATGCCGTCTGGTAAAGGCACCCTTCAAACCTGAGACAACTAGCACTTTGCTCATGAAATACCTGCTGAGAGGTGCAGAAGTCTCATTAACAGTTACAGGATTTGTTTGATTGCAATGATTGCCTTAAAGTTTGTGCAACAAAATATTAAGTTTTTTTTCTTTTTTTAACTTCAGTAGAAAAAATAACTAAATAATAGTTTCTTAATTTCTTCATCATCAGTGATTTTTTTATAAAGAGGATAGAAGAAAGTGAAAAATATAAAAAAATAAAAAAGATGAAGTATGATTAAAGATTGAAAGAGAGATAGGAAAATATAAGAAAAACACGTAAAGAACAAACAAAATATTAAGTTAAGGGTACCATAATTTCTGTCCAGGTTTAATGAGTAGTTATTTTTTTTATTTGTTAATGCATGGTTGAAAAGCAATGTCTGAATTTCATTTGTTCATTTTCAAATAATTTTTATTTATTATTGCTTTTGTCAGATTCAAGTTATTTTTTGTGACCACTGTGGGTTTTTCTTTCATTAAACGAGGGGTGCCAACAATTTTGTCCACGTTTGTACATACAGAAATAAGCAAAAGCATCCCTCAGCTTTCAGTGGTGGATGATAAACACAAAAGCTTTTTTTTCTATCCTAATCTCACATCTCTACACAGAATTTCTCTTTTAAACCTGCTTATGTTATTATTTTTAGAAAATGAGCTGTTTGGTTTTTCAGGAATTGCAAAACAACCCCATCCCACAAGATTCACGTGTGACATGAGATTTACTCTGTCACAAAATGACAGCCTGTTTGAAACAGACGTTTGGAGATAGCTAGAAGTTTCAAATTTACCGTCCGAATATTCCCCATCAACACATTGGTGTTCCTTTCAGCAAACCTCAACGTTTTTGTGAAAGCCACTAGAATCTTTTTAAAAAGTTGAGACGATTGCTTCAGACCTCTGCACTGTGTTTTTATAGCAGTCCACAGCTGTGTCCATGTTCATTTCAAACCATCTATTTCCTTTTGCACCCAGTTTAACCCAGCTTTGGCCGCCCGCAGGAAGGGTGTGCTTTACACATAATATTTCTATTTCTGCTTCCTGGTTTGCTTGTCCAGCTTTGTTGTTGAGGCGTCTGTTTGGCTCGTTGCTGAAATGTCTCCTCACACACGCAAAACCCCCTCCAGTTCTTTTCCTGCACTGTATGTAAATCTGTAGATGAAGCCAGGTGAGCTTAAACACTATATAAATCAGAGAAATTTGGAGCGTGGTTTGTAGAGTCACCAGAGGAATGTCCCTCCTCATGTACCGACCACAATTTGTCTCTGCGTGGCGAGGCCCTCAGCAGTTCCTTTAGAGCAGCTTCCTCCCGGCTCAGACCCTCTGGCCTCTCACCTAACCACCGTCTCGCCCTCTCACCAGAGGGAGATCAAACAGCTGCTGCCCTGCCTAACAACCAGCCCCGTCCCTCATCCCACACCCAAGTTATATTCAGCGCACCCACACGCTAACTTTATGGTGGAGTAGCTTTGTAAATGTTAGCTGCACAGCAGACAGCCATTCTTCATACACTGGTGAAAGTTTTTTTTTCTTTTTTTTTTTTCAATGAATGCTATAAATCTCAGCTTTAATTTATGGTCATGAATATGTCCATTTGCTTAAGTACCTTATTAATTTACTTGAAATACTTTACTGTGGGTGTAGGTCAAACACAGGAAGTGATTGATTGAACATTCAGAACCCAGATGTGCTCTAGAGAAACACATAAAAGTTGATTTTTATTAAATTATGAAACTGCAATCTTAATAATAACATATATTTTACTTGAACTGTTTGATCAAGTAAGTTTTCAAGTTTTTAAGTAATTTTTTTATCATTGATCATGGTCATTCTTTGAAGGAATGCATATCGCCCAACATCTTCATACTAGTTTGAGACTAAGATAATCTTGTCAAGAGAAATGACTGAGTTTTAGTTGTTTTTGGTTAAATCTAAAAAATAATATTATGAAATATTATGAAAAATAATATTATGCATCTGTAGCGCTTGAAGTATTGAGGATGACTCTCACTTACTACCACACCAAAGTTTAGGTCATATCTGTAAAATGAACTTTTGACAACTGATGTAAGTGATCATCTGCCAGTATTTACTGTTTATAAAAAATATCAATGTAGAAGGTCAACAA
>JAUBOC010000002.1:7060046-7073346 GCA_032275365.1 Anablepsoides cearensis
CACACACACACACACACACACACACACACACACACACACACACACACACACACACACACACACACACACACATGCTTTCAGTTTCATGTCACCTCACACACTTGAGATATGACATTAAATGGTTTTACTGAATTTACTAAAGTAAGCTCAGCTAATTAGAAACACACCCAGAGTCAGCGAGTGCAAACCAAGGCTATGAAGTCTCCTGATTCAGGATCAGATTTATTGTATGTGTGAGTTATGTGACAGCTCCAAAAATCCTATTCCTTACTTTACATTTATCTGAGTGAATACTTATATTGAAACAGGAGGTACTTTATTGGTGGTAGCACTACACCTTATTTAGACTTTAGGTTAGTTAACCTTAAAAACATCAATAATTAAGGATGATTCATACCTATTAGACTATAAATTAACATATTTATTAATGCTTTACCCATAAAGGCTGATTACTTCCAAAACCAACAAAATCCTTGTTTATTCATGCTGAATAACTCGTGAATGAAGTATTCCATATACTGTGTGTATATGTATGTTGGTCATATAAATGTACTTTCACATGTGTTAGATGGTCAATTCAAATGTTCTCTAAACATTAATACATGTTTAACACATGGTATGCAAGTACATTTATTTACAGTACATATACACAGTATGTATAATAATAGTACATTCACAAGCTATGAAGCATGAATAAACAATGAGTGTTGGTTTTGGAAGTAGTTAGGTTTTATAAGTAAAGCCTTAATAAATGTGTTAATTTATAGCTTATTAAGTATGAATGACGTTTTCAAGGTTAACTAACCATTTATTAATGATTAAGTAAGGATAAATATGGTGTAATTATTGTAAAGTGTTACAACGCATGAATATTTATCCAACTACTGACGCTAAAACAAATACACGGCTGCTAAAGTCACATCTTAATGTGAGATTTCAGTTTTATATACCTTAAATTATTCACAGCATGTGAAAAGTTTCTGCAGTTGCAGATTCGTGTTGAATTAATTATTACATTATAGCACAGATTTAGAAAAACAAGCATGGGAAGTCATGACAAGGCAAACTTTCTTCATCTGTTTGAACTCTTGGAGGTCCTCTCTGTTGTTCAGGCCTTCATGTGTACCTAACAACAAGCCTGTGGATTTCACTAAATTCCCCAGAGAGCACTTTTGGACGTAGTTACTGGCAATGTTAGCAATGTTTGTGCTTGTACTCTGCGATGATAACAGTGTTTGGAAAGAAGTTTTTTTTTTTGCATTTTGTCCTTTGTCTGTTTTTGTGCGCTCCGCTGCCCAGGAATTGATGTTTCTGGTTTCTTCGTCGTGCTGACCGAGGCTCCCACACCCAAAAGAGTAGAACATAATTGGCGGTTGATGCAAAGAGACCAAACCGAGCACGTGAGTTTTAGCAACATCTAAAGATACATCATCACTGCGCGGATACAAATTTAATGTTTCAATAAACTCCACGGACCACTAAGGACTACTTTAAACTTTATGAATGGCAGACTTGACGGGGGCCCTCATGAGTGATTGGTGGGGAAATTACAGGGTCCTGAAAACAAACATAGACCCAACTGGAGCCGGAAGTTTAAAAGTAACTGAAAAATCAGGGCTGGTCTCTGGGAGGTCACCAGTTTGAGCCCAGAATGACAGAAAAATGGTGGGGTATCCCTCAGCTGTAGATATATTTAATTTATTTAGTCATTCTTATTACATTTTAGCCTATTAAAGAATTGTAAAAATATTAAATTTGCTATACAATTAAAAAGATAAGATGGAAATGGCTGGAAACCTGTGCTGACCGGCTTCTTGCGATCCTATCAACAGGCTTCCTGCTGAAGGTGCTGCATGCAAAGTTAGCACTTCCTTATTGCCAGTCAACCTAAAGAAGTGCCTCCGCTTTTTTCCCCTCTGGTTTGATTGTTTCTTTTTCCATAGTTTGCTGTTAGTTTAGTTCTGGAAAGATCTGACTCAACTCCTGGCTGGAGACATCTTGCTTTAGAGCAAATCAGACTTTTAAAGCTGCAGCTGCCAGATACTATTATCCAGAGGGCTCAGCCGGACAAAAATACTGCAAAGCAGTACATGTGCAGGCAATCTTCTGAGAAGGTGAAAAGGTTGTAAGAACAAATTTAGATGTTGCTTTTCTTTGAGTTATTTGTTGGTGATTCAGGATTTTTTGTTATTCTCTGACTTATTAAGTTATATACTGTGTACTAAAAATGTATCAGTGGACAAACAACCAAAGACAAACTGCTCTGAGAACATTTAAAGATTTAAGAGCAGAAAATAAAACCAGCGGGACTTTTAACTTTTAAGCGTAGGTGGGCAGAGTGCTGAATTTAAGGGTAATGACAAAACAACCACATCAAGGTAAGAAAATTGGAGGTTTCCTTGTCTGTTTTAGGCAGCATCACTCAATCCACAGTCAAAAATAAAATATCTATCATTATGTGAGAATGTTGAAAGAAACATGGAGGATTTATATTCGACTTGTCAGGAGTGTTTTCACAGGTGGGGTAAATATCAAGGACACTTTCTGTACCTGAAATGCAAAGTGGCAATAATCAGAACATAATGTTTACACATTAAAATGTTGAGGGGGACAGTTAGTTCTGTCCTAAAATGACTTGAAGAAAGGCAAGACAGGTCTTTTTTTCCTTCATCACTATATTTGGTGCAAGCCATGTCTGCCTCAAAATAAAAGTGTTGGAGCTAAACTGTTAGTTAAGACCCACACATTTCACATATCTCAGTGTCTGACATCTGTATATAAAGGCATGGCCACAGGAAGTTAGATGGATTTTAACTCACCGTGTGTCCAAAACAATGTTTGGGCCAAAAGCCCAATCTGGTGTGGTTTTGAGGTTTATTTTGCTGGCTGATGGACAATGCGTGGGTTAGTGAACTGCAGCTTGGAACAGTAGGACCAACTGTGTTTAAATGGGAATCTTTCCACATAGTTCTATACATAAAGAATAGCAGCCTGTTTATTCTGAACTAAAATTTTAAGCAGTACTTTTTCCTCTTAGTTTTTTTATCAAAACTTAATTTTGTTTTACCTGAGCTCCTTGTGTTGGTCTGTATTTCTGAGCCTCACCAAAACCTGACAGATGTATGGCAAGCCATTTATGTGTTTATTAAATATGTTTGATATCAACCACTTGTTTGTGACTACACGGCACAGGCTGCATTAGTTCATTGATTCATTTTATTCACTGGTGCACTAGTGTGAAAAGCCATAGATTTGACCTTTTGGGCTACTAGTGACTTTGACTAACAACAATGACTTCTTCTCTGAATAGTTGGGCAAGAAAAAGTGTTTGTTCTGGCATCATTGTACTGAGAGTCATAATTTCATTTTTGGTAGTAAGTCAGAGGACCTGATGGCACAAACCTGTGTAAATGACATCTGTCGGCACGTCTTACTCCTCCTGAACACCTTTCAACAAGGCAACACACGTTAAATTAATGCTCAATTGATGTCTCTATGAAACACCTGTCATGTTTAGGCCCTCCTGTGGACAGCCAGGTCCCCCGATCACTCCAGAATCGAACCCGTGGATCAGCTTGGACGTGCTGTCCTGCCAGATTTTGACATACAGTTACAACAGCTGAGAGGAGGAGGAAAGAACACAACAGTTGTGTCTGAGCCAGAGGGGGCACCACACCCTGCTGACATGACCAGCAGTTTTCATGTACTCTGTTACTGATTTACTCTAATATTGTAATCATTGCAGTTCAGTCACATGACTTTATTTCAGTCCCATCGACCTTTTTGGGACCCAAGCATTTATTTGTCAGCAATTTTCACTTGATTTGACCAACTTTCCAATCTTGTAAATGCTGTTTTTTCCTCAAACTTGTGGAACCTACTATCCTTACCATGTTGTATTTTTATTTATTTTTTTGCTACATGCCTGAAACAGAGAGTGTCTGAGGTGAGAGAGGTCAAACACAATTTTTCTTGTTCTGCTGAGACACTGGGAGCTGACAGTGTCGTAGGGGCAGCCCACGATGCTGTGCTGATAACTCTCTGCTGATCTTTCCTGTCTGCTGCCAAACAGCCGGCACACCATGCTGTCATACAGTCTGCCAGCATGCTTGGGACGGTGGAGTGGTAGAAGGCTACCAGCAGTTTTTCTTTTAAATCATACCTCTGCAACACTCTGAGGAAGTGCAGTCGCTGTTTATATAAAGTGGTGCAGGATGACTTTTGTGTCTCCTGAAGTCTGCCATTATCTCCTCGGTTTTGCTGCTGTTAAGCAGCAGGTTGGAGTCTCGCTCTGCCAACTTCTGCACCTCCTTCGCTGACTCATTCTCTCCTGTATTGCATCCCACCACTGTGGTGTCATCTGCAAACTTAGCAATGTTGTTACTGGGGTGGTTGGAAATAAAGCCATGGGTGCTCAGTATGCAGGGAAGGAGTAAGGACACAACTGGAAGAGATCTTTTCCCAGTTTCCCACCTTCTGGCACAGCACTATGGTATCACTGCTGCAGATACTCCAGACTGGCTGGAGGTGGAAATGCACCTAAAGTTTGTTTACCAGCTGCATGGTGCTGAAGGAATTTGGTAAATAGAAATGTAGGATGATAATAAAGCTCTGCTTTGTTTGTTGGGCTGGACATAAAAAAAGAAACAACAAATGGCAGCTTGGAGAAGTGCATAATCATGTGTAAACTGTGCCTGAAAGACTTTTCTTATCACTGCAGCACATCAAGCTGAAGGCATCATTTAAATGCAAAATGCATGTTCGCTACCACAAATACTGAAGCTACAGCTGTCCTGCTGCTGCACGTCTAACAAGCCAAAAATAGACTAAGTGATGAGGCTTAGAGTCAAAATAAGTAACGACTAACAAATTAATAAATTCTAATGAAATGGATGGATTGTAGCTTTGATTTAATAATAAATTTAACTCGTTCATCAACATTATTATCATAATTTTCACCATCATAATTATACAGGGTGAGTCAGACGGCCCAGGGCAACATTTTCAGATAGAAAAGGGATAATGCCATATCTGAAAAGTAATGTGTGAGGGGGACCTGACTTTTAGGCCATGTCCAGAACATGACCGCCATCTTGAAAACCTCCATAATGGATTAAGGGCAAGTTTTTCCAAATAGCCACCCCTGCATACACTAGTTCAGCTATGTCATTTTTTCTCCAAAAATAAAAGGGTGTCCTGGGTCTTTTAACTCAACTTGTATATAAAAATTATTGAAATAGAATATAATCTGTGAATGTACTAAAAATATTAATTGATGATAAAAAGGTCTTCTTGATGGTTTAAGGTCATCAATATTTTTTCTCTCAGCTAGAATTATTTTAGAATTGAAAATCATTGCTTATTGTGACAAATTATTTAATTTAAATTTAATTATTGACTATTATTATCATTTGACTATTTTTTTACATTATATGATCGAATCAGACATGAATTTACACAAAGTTATAGAATTCTAAGCATGTCAGAAATTCTGTTTGTTTTTCTACCATATGATGAATGTAGCCAAGAAATATTTATTCAGTGTGTTTGTTTAAAAAAAACATCTCAGAGGCAGTCAAGTGGCTCACAGCTGATATTTTGAAGTTTCTTGTTGGTAATCCGCAGACACAAGATAATCCAGGAATAAATCCAAAGGAGAACAAACAAACAAACTGGAGTTTCATTCCATACAGTTTGCAAGTAAACAGTTGGCTTCCATAGTGTTTGTTTTAGACCCAACATAGTCAAACTTCACTTTTCCTACATTTTTTTTTTGAAGAAAGCTGCCAAAGTTGGACGCTGCGTGCAAACACAGCCCCTGGAGGTTTGCGATTGTGGACTAAAAACGATCTGACGCTGCGTGAGTCGGAGGTATTTCTTGCCTCCAGTGTATCATTTGATCACCTACGGCGAGGCAACCCATAAAACATTAAACCTGTCTGACCACAGGTCTGAGACTGTCCCTGACGTTCAGACAAAACAAATGAGAAATTTAGAAAACGCTCCTTTTGCTAAATTTAACCGAGTTATGCTTAGTGGACAGAAACACTTGGGACACAGTGACCAAATGTTTGCACTTTTTAACGATACCATGAAATTACAAGCAATTTAAACTTTTTTTTTAAATCACCAAATGGCATGATTTAGCTAATCTTTAAAAGCGCTATTAAATCTGCATTTATATGAAATGAGGTGTTAAAACTTTGAGGTTCAGGGTAGGTGAACATTTGAAATTCTAATCATAGCATAACTTTTTCCTTTTTTTTTGGAAAAGACAAAGACACAAGTGTCTTACAGACAAACTCAATGGCCTCCATCACAATTACATAAAGACAGTTTCACAGATTAAACATCCAGGATGTTTTGGTGAGGGTTTAGATGATTTATTTTTCATAAAAGGTCACTTTAAGCCCCGAATGTGAGCTCCCAGGTGGTCTGAATGGTCCATGTTGCAAAGCAGAACAAAGAGTTGTTTTTTTTTAACAATGCGCTAACGGTTTTGTTGAGAAAGGCCTGTTTTTAACAGGGGGAATTCGTCCAAACCCCCGAGCAGAAGCCAAGTGGTCCTGAACTCTGAAAGAAAGTGAGTCATTGTGCTCTGTAATTTCAGCACACTGCAGCTGTCTTCAGTGACCACGACTGTAGACCTGTTAACCAACCAGATCCAAACGTAAAACCTTCCCTTCCATGTTAAGGTAACAATTATTATACATTTCCCAGAGCGCTCTCTCCCCTTCAATTGCAGTATGTATAGGTTTAGCTAAAATTACAGCTAGATGGAAGATCCTTCCAGGACAGGCCTGATGACTATTTTGGGTCTCTGACCTTCTTTTCCCGACAAAGAGCCAGTGTTAATCTGTTCTATAATCTCAGTTTTCTCATCCGAATGCTGCAGCTACTGTAAATACCATTTTCCAAGGTTATGGGCTTTCCCTTTAAGTCACATTTAAAACCTTTAAGTATATGTTTTCCCTCTATAGCACCAAGCTGGAGCTGGACAACACAAGCTGGACTGCTGACTCAGATGAATGGGGTTACATAAAACTTTAAAGACTTTCCAATTGTATTTTTTTCCCCCACTTAACTATTTTCAGTTCTGTATTTCAAACAAGCTTTCCAAATAGGGGAAGTTTGCGGTTCTGTGGTGGAGGAAGAATGAATTACTGTCCTAATACCGGTGCACTTTTTATGCCACTCTGTTGACATTGGTTTAGTCACTTTCTGGTCAGATTGCTGCTGCATGTGGTTGGACAGAACTGTGGTTCTTGACTTTCCGTCATGTGCCAGACAGACAGGCAGACAGACAGACAGGTGAACTGTGTCTGGAAACTCATGCAGAAGCAGTTTAAATGGATGCAGCTTTCCTAAAGTGGCTGTTTAATAAAGGGACAGGACATTTTGATCAAACATGGAAACCATCCTCCCAAACAAACTTTGCTGCTGTCTGCATCTAATTTAGTGCACCGAGTCAGACATTTCCACTCCGTGCCTTAGCCGTAGCAGTCCTTTCAAAACCATTTTTGAGCGCCTGCCACTTATTGCTGTATTTAAAGCCCTTCATATGTAAAAGTTCAAAGAGGAACTTACAATGCATATTGGCCACCACCTTTCATACCAGACTTTTAGTTAAAGATCTTCTTATATGGCGGCCCGATGGCTCAGTGGTTAGCACTGACGCCTCACAGCAAGAAGGTCCAGGTTTGGACCTGGGGTCTTTCTGCTTGTTCTCTTTGTGCTTGTTTGGGTTTTCTCCTGGTACTCCGGTTTCCCCCACCCCTAAAAACATTTACAATAGGTAGCCTTCAGGCCCAGCCCAGGCCTCCCTTGAAAAAGAGATCTTTGGTCTCAATGGGATTTGCCTGGTTAAATAACAGTAAATAAAAATACAAGATTTTGGTCAAACCTTGAAAATATGGACAATTTCATGTGATATTAAGAGATAATGCAAAATGTGTTAGTGCTTGAAGAACATCGTGAAGGAAACTTAGCTCCAACAAAAATTACCTCAATAACTATATTTGACTGAATCATTAATATTTTTGTATAAACTAGAGATGGAATAAATGTCTCTTTGAAGGGATCCAAATATTGACGAACCATTTGTTCCATAGAGCTGATTTCCAACAAGTAATGTCATCACTTAGAGATGTATGTCATCATGTACGTCATACATGATGATGTTATTGCTTCATGTTTGTGGTACCATGTGTTTTAGCAAGCAAAGCCCCCACCTTTCCCTCAAAAGGTGTTCATTCCTAAATGTACATCTTTTTCAAGAGTTTCTTTAGCATCTATGCACTGCTCCATGAGATGTTTAGTTAACAAACATGGTTGAAGGAAAAACAAAATAAAGTTTTTTTGTCCTTCACTGAAAATGATATGGTTTCAATATTGGTTTCGACAGTGACTCGCTTGATTCCAACTTTTACATGAGAGGCAGGTGTGTTTGTGCTGACACTCGTGTGATCTTTGTTGTTCTGTATTACGGTTATCCCTTTCCATTTTCTACCACTAATCTGAGGTTACTTGCATGCAATGAGTCAGTGCAGTCATACACATCAGCAAAGATGAACTAACGGTTTGTTCATCGAGGGTTTTTTTATACTAACTTGCAAGGGGTAACTTCCCATTTTCTAGAGTTCAAATGGGGTGGCCTCCCGTTATCTGGTTTTGCAGTGGTTCTCAGGAGGCTGTTGTTGTCTCACAGATGATGACTTATTCCACCAACTTCTCTAACATTGCTGGTTATCAACATTCTTTATCACACAGTTACAAAGCAGAAAACAAGACTAATGAAACATGACTTTAAGTTGACCTTTTAACATTTCTAACAGGGAACCTGAGGAGTCCTCACAGTGGATTGTTCCTCCAGTAAGTCCTGGGTCTGTCTTGGGGTCCCCTCCTATTGGGGATGCTCCTCCAAAGGGAGGTGTCTGATTAGAACAAATGTGGACAAACGTGAGCTAGGTGGATCACCCAAACCTGACTTCTCTCCCTGCAGGTGGAGTGAGTTCAGAAGGAGACGTCTTCCTCCAAACTTTTTGGGCTGAGCCCAAACCCAAGCAACCATGTTCACACCTTCCAACCCTGGCTCCAGGAGGGTGCCTCGCTTTCTCAAACTCAGGCAAGATGACCTGTTTCTTGTGGTCTTTGCTTATTGTGGTTTAAGAATTGCTCTTGTAAGGCCTCAACATACTCCATCCAAAGCCGTTGATCTTGTGGTTGTTCAGCGCACACACCTTTCATAGCTCCTGAGACACAACGTGCTGAGCTCCTGGGAAACCTCTCTTGCTGCGGTGTTTGTCACTGCATGGGGTTTCTTCCCGCTGGAGTCTACAATGGGAAAAAAAAAAAACTTGTCACCCGTCACCCAACATTATTTGTGCACCTGGTTAAAACTCCACAGTTTTTTAGATTCCTCCGTACACAATGTCTGAGAGTAAAAGAAAAAGTTCTGAGATATGTTAGTTGTGCTAAGATGAAAAACTGTAAAATCTAAATTTGCCCTGAGGATAAAGAAATAAGACTGGTATTTGTGGTCACACAGAGATTCACATCAACCACATTTTTCAAGCAAAACTACAAAAACCTACAATAGGTTCTCGGGGCAATTCATCTAGATGTGAGTGATTTTTGTTTGAATTTATTTGATTTGTTGTAGTTGAAGCAACATAATCAGGACAAATCTTATTTTGTCCAAAGCAAGACTTGTGTTCTAAAATAACAAAACCTCAGGCATTCAGCTAAATTTAATGTTTTATGTTTTGTTCTATTATTTACCAAAGTTTATGAGGCAGAAAGACATATTTGCCTGTTTTTCTCCCTGTATTTGAACACAGCGCTTCAATGTACTTCCCCAGAGTTTATGGACTTCAGAACATGCCAACACTGGTTTACTCGCTCACATAACAGCGTCTGTTGCTACGGTTTTGTTGCTTTGTTCAGCAACGTGTTTAGCATATACAAGGTTATGTCACAGAGCTCAGATGGTTTTCTTGTGTTTGGATAATGGGAAGCCAAGGAGCTTTATTTTGGATGCTCTGATTCACTGTACAGAGACCGCAGTGATGACTGCTCTTTGATTTACTGCTATATCTGGACCCACAGGGTTTAAACACATGTTGAAAGTTTGATGAACACACCAGTCAGCAAATAATCCATCACAGATGAAGCTGGTATCACAGAGACAGGCCGGGCTAAGGAGGGGTGGAGGAAGCGCTCAGGTCTTATATTTAAGCTCTAAATCACCAGTGCAGCTTTAAAAACCACTTTTTCATGTGTATCATGGGTTTCACTTTCTAATCCCACTTAAATAAAAGTTGTCTGCTATAATCGGCAAAATGCATCTGTTGCGCATAAAGAAACAAAAACCAATTAAATACATTATGTGAAATATTACTTTTGGCAAAATAATGGATACCACATAACACCAAGAGTTGATATAAAAACTGCTGATGAACAAGAAGACCAAAGAGAAAATAAATGTTTAGTCCTTGCACTTGAGCTGCTTGTATTTAATGAAGAGGGGTTTAGACTTTCTGTGCATATTCTGAATTCCAAATAAAACAGCAAAAAACTCACATTGTTTCCACTCTGCATTTAACTGAAAATCTAAGAAAACTTGTGAAATGTTATTAGCTGACTGCAACCTAAAATGCATGATAACACTCACATCATACAGGTAGTTCATGCTGGCTAACTTAAAATTCATCAACAGGTCATCGACAGTGACTATCTTACCTGTTGAAGATAGCTTCTTTAAACCGTTTTCGTTTGGAGAAATAAAGTGTTCTGAACAGACTGATGAGCTAATGGTGTGTTGGATGCTTCCATTCTAAAACAACTTTAATCTCCTTCACAGGGGTTTGCCTAAATGAAAATTTATGACAGTTAAACCATGATTAGTTTATCATTATTAATTATTCCAGCAAAAAATATAAAATTCCTGCTTGTTACAGGAAGCTAGCTGCTGCTTTTACTGTGTGTGCTTGAAAAGCAACCACAAATGCATACATCAATAATTATGTCAATTAAAAATAAAAAATGTATTAAAAAGACCTACAAATATCCATATTTTTTAACCATACATTTGTCTGTCTGTTCATCCATCCATCATCCATCCTTTCATCGCAGTATTTAACGAGTAATGTTGTCCTTGAACTATTTATAGTTTAAAAATAAATAGCGTTATACACACAACATAATTCTCAACACTTTTCTTATATCAGAATCATTTCTATGAGTCATAGTTTGATGTGACCACTGACTGAGAACACTGAAGATAAAAAAATCTAAATGTCTTTGATTCTAATAAATACTAGTAGAAACACCAGTTAGAGATATTTGAGTAAATTAGGTAACTTTTTAAAAAACACATTGAAAAGACAAACTAAAGTACATCAAATTGGATCAGGATACAAAACAGAAAGGAGTACAAATGAAGGAGTATAAAAATATAGAAATGCAAATTTCCCTTAGAGATTCTTTTGTGCATATTGTGATTAGTTGCACCTTTTCAAATGGGATAATTACAGTTTCAATCCACTAGTTAGATTTGCGTTGGTAGTGCAGAATTGTTGTTACTGCAGTGAAAACCTAGTTCTTATTTCTTCTGTTTCACTCAGTATTTAGGATTCTCAAAAATTTTACAATATCCTCTTTTTGATGCTTTTATTTAGTTGTAAACTGTGACTGTATGCTTAAGCACAATGCATCTCTAATTTGTGTTTGCACTGATTGGAGCCCTGATTGCTCCAAGTACGTCACTGCAGCAGAGTGAAGGCTTTCTTTATGGCTTGGTGCTGGATTTAATGCCCCCATGAGCTTTTATTGTGTGGGTTACAGTAAGTTCAGCGCTTGGTAGCAGTCAAAGGGTGTTTCAGACTCCAGAGCTTGGTGGGCGTTGGGGCATTTTTAACTCTTTGGCCTATCTGTTGTGGTGAAGGGTGTGTTTATCTGTGGGGAGGATTGGCGCTAAATGTCTAATTATGCATCTTCCTACTTTTCCACTTTCCCAGGCTACAGTAACAGTGAGTTAATGCACTACATGCTCTGTAATCAGTGATGTCAAACACCACATGAGGCAGAGTCTCACAGATAACGCTCTCTGGTGGTGCAGAACACACACATCCTCTGACTACCAGGACTTTAGTTATAGTCCTTTCACACCCATCATAGGAGATACGATGTGGTAGAAGAAACTACAAAATCCTTTGATCATAAATTTTATTAATACAAAAGTTGGTAATAAAGAAAGTGAACCAGATTCCATACAGTTTATGCCTAACCATTTGTACGTACAGAAACTCTTTGATTTCTTCTTTTTCTGATAGTGCACATTTTTGTCTTTATTTGATTTTAACTTTTTATTGTATTGTCTACTCTCCTAATGGTATTTTATCGTGTCTAAAAAAAGCAAGCACCTTGGAGCAGCAATTTCATTGTAATGCAAATTATGACAATAAAGGAAATTCTGATTCTGATTCTGATTTGTTTCTCTCCAGTAAGTCTAAACACAAAGGAAGAAGGAGGATATGTGACTAAAAATAAGACACAATGCTCTAAATTAAACAAGGAAATTATTAATCTCACAACTCAATCATTTACCTGACATTCCCTCAGAATAAAGCTACTAAATCATCTTTTCTTTCTTCTCGTGGAGGCAACAGGTCCGGGAGACAACCCCAGACATCTCTACCCAATGAGCTCCAATTGCAGGACCAAAAACCATTCCCAGGTTAGAGACGATACACAGTCTCTCCAGTGAGTTCTGGGGCCTCCTACCAGTGGGATGTGCACAAAAAATCTCCAAAGGGAGGGGTCCAGGAGGCATAATCAGGTGAACTGCCTCAATTATTATCGCTTAGTATTAATACCAAGATGAGCATCAGTATCAGATTAATACTAGCGTGATGAACTCAATATTTTTGTTTACGCTTTATTTGCTCTATTGGCTAAGTAAATTCAATTCAATTCAAATTCAAAAATACTTTATTTATCCCAAAGGGAAATTAGGTGATTTCCCTAATTTTTGTTACAATGTCGCTTTTTTGTATTTTGCACTATAGTATTGTATTTTTTTTAAACATCTGTGTGTAGCTAAAGGTAAAAGGGGAATTAGTTTATAATGTTTATACTTTGACATTTTGCTATATTTTTTGTAGTTAATCAATACAAAGGATTGTTATTTGCCTTAAATCTTTGTCAGGTGTTTCATAATTGCCTAACTTAAAGGGGCTATATCATGTAAAATCAACTTTTTTGAGTTTTATATCATGTTATAATGTTATCCTCTCATCAA
>JAUBOC010000002.1:7127633-7138659 GCA_032275365.1 Anablepsoides cearensis
ATCAGCCTTTGAAAAAAAATCATCCTGGAAAATACAAATTTGAAGGGTTTCCTGAAAATATGGAGAAAACTGGAAAAATATTGATGATATTGACCTGCATGGCTACATAGGGTTTTGATACTAGCAGGTGTATGTAGGTCATGTGGCGAGGCTTCATATAGTCTTTGGGATGCAGAGAGTGGAAGGACATTTTTTTGTGCCACAATGCCACTAAAACTCTTTCACACTTTCTCAAGAATGCTAAGATTTGACAATCGTGAGTCCAGACCAGCAAGATCTGTGACGGCCAAACTGACAGCCATCAGGGAGTGATTGTCTTTTTGTATTGTGTATCATAATATACATGATAAAAATGTAATTAAATTAAGTTGAAATGATAAATAACAAGTTGTTTTATGATACAAAATAGATTTTGGAATTAAAATTCAATTAAGCTGCTTTATTTTGGGGCTTTTGTAGAGCGGGTCATTTTTGACCCGTAGGACAAGGGGAGTAAACAGAATGTTAGGATCGCACGAGGGTTAAATGACACCTATTTCTTTTAGCTGTTGTAATACTGATGACCATTTTAAATTTGGAACTTTTAAAACTGTTGTCACACTACAGTGTTTTGGGTTGGTAGTCTGAATGTCAGAATTAGTTTTTATTAAATTCAGCCTTGTTATAATCAAAATTCATGCTAAGCATACTTGACTTTGCATATAACATACACACCTTAATGTGGTACTTATGGGCCACCTCCAACAGCAAAGGCACTATGTTGTCTAAAGGCTCACCGTTGTCATCATTCGTGGAAGGAGGATACCAGGAAACAGCAATGACACCTGAGAATAACCACAAGCCATGAACACACTGTGTACAGTTTGATTACAACATGCAAAGCTGTTCAACTACAACAGACTGTGGAATAAATAAATGGTGAGCAGTTTAAGACACAGACTGCCTTTTGGCAAAAATAGACTTTTAAAAGTAAACTGGGCACAATCTACTAAATATTAAAATCAATGGCAAAATCACTTTACTTATTACAATAAATTGTATGGTAATATATGTATACAAAAATATTCACTTGTAATAATTTCAATATTTCAGCTTGATTTAGAATCAAACCTATTAATATCAGCATTAAAAATGTAAACCTACTTGGATGACTTTTATTGACTGTAAATCATAATATATGCCTGATGCCAGCTTTTAAATCACGTGTCTTAAATAACTTTAGTTGGTATAGATTTCTATATTTCAGACCTTTTTTCCCAATTCATTATGACACAAATACTATTATGTTCAACTACAAAAAGGGTGTTTTTTTAATTACTGATGTCTTACCGATGGCTGCTGAACGCAGTTGCTGCATATGAGCTTCCATAACAGAGGGGTCCCTGGAACTATAAGGCCCTAAAGAGGGGTAAAAATTGGACCCAATGTCATCAGGAGGAATGTGCCTTCCTTGTGGATACTCCAGAGCCACCTTAGTATCCCAGTGTGGCAGCTGTGGGTGGTCCCAGTGGATGTATTTGCCATCGAACTTTGGATTTCCAAACCAAACGTAGTAGAAAGCATGGAGGTAGTAGTTTGGAGGAGGAAACTTCCTCAGTGCAGCTTCCAGCTCTGCATTCCGATTTGACTCAGCAGGGTCATTCATTTTGGTCTCTTCAGAGGTTTTCTTGCCGTCTCTTTGGATCTGTGGCTCATTCTTTCGGTCCGGGGTCACTTTAACATCGCTTGGGCTGTGGAAAGATGGATCCTCAGGGGTGAGAGCCTTTAAAAGCAGGGTTATGATGAGAATGAACAGCACCAAAGCAGTTGATGCAATGCAAGTTTTGAACCTAAACCTTGCCATTCTTCACTCGGAGCTTGAAGCTTTCCATAGGTCATTGTTGAAACGGGAGCGTGGGGCTGATGGTGGGCACATCACAGCAAAGACTGAGACGTTCTGTTCAGCCTGGAGGTTTGGGAATACAATAAATGGCATAGTGTGTTAGGAGGAAGAAAAAGGCAACTAGCAGATGTGAAACAGCAGGGTTTGCATGATACAAAGCGGCATTATCTGTAGCATTAAATAATTTCAGACATGACTCAATCATTCAGGAGTTAACATAAAAGATCAAGTTCCTGAGTAGACAATACATTAAATCTGTTTCATCTCAAGTTGCATTATCCAAGTGATTTTTATAATGAGATGTAAAATATCTGGCAAAAAAGCACTCAAAAGCAACGATAAACAATCGACTGATATTTACTAGCCAATAAAAACTAGCCGATATGTTACACTTTCCAGGCCGTAGTCACTGCAAAAGGTCAATTGTACCTCTCAATTGTATCCTGCTCTTAAGCTAACGTATTGACAATTGACATTAGCTACATGAACTCTTCATGAACTTCAGTTTGTAAACAGCAGTCAAACAAGACAGGAAGTGCATATTTTTCAGCCTCCAAAACAGAGCAAGTCACCTGTGTTCATAACATCAACAATTCCAACTAATACAAACAAAACCTGTTCAGTTCGGACGTGTCTTTATGAATTGTATTAGCTAAAAAAGTGCTTCAGAGAACCGGATATTAAAAACAATTTATCGCTTCTGGTTCAGCTGTGTGTCGTATCGTCGTAGATCTTAAAATGTGTCACCTGCTCGCTTTCCGCTGACTGTAACCCATCCATCTATTATATGACTCTGATGTCCCGCGCTGCGTCCTGAAAAATCAACTACGTCGGGGAATCGTTTTCTTTAATCAGTGACACATACTGCCCCCATGCGGTTGGAAGGCAAATCACATCGCAGTATAACATAAAAGAATCGTGTTTACTGTAAACATTTTAATGCTTTTCCAAGTTCGCTTTTCAGCAATTTCTTAACTCAGAACTACAGACTAAGTAAGTAAACCAATTAAATGGAGATCTAAAGAGACATCTTTATTCAATGAAGGTATCAAAATTATTTTTTTTTCTCAAAGCTAGTTTAAGGAGCATATATTTTGTTTAAAACTGATGCCAGCAAAGATTACATGACTTTATAGAACATATCTTTTAATGCTGTATAATATGTTAATATTTTTATTTCTGACATTTTAATAAACACACATTTTAAGCATGTTTTTAACACAAACTATAGGCTATAATTTTCTGACAATGGTTCCACCTCAACCAAAGCCATGTTTAAGACAAAGAAAAGAAAGATTTCTTCATGACCCTGACTACTACCTACAGGGTTTGGATTGGAATGTTGTTCAGATGGGAGCAGTGGATTGTGATCAGGTTTGGCATAATACAAACAAATTAATATAATGCATTTAAAGACTAAATATTTTTTCCATTTCTCAGCCTTTCTCACAAAAAAAGCTCAAAATTTAGCTTTCACACTGCGGATTGTCCTCATCTGGATCCTCTCCCACCTCAACCTGGTGGCTGCTTTTGTCATCCTGCCACTGGACCTCTGGTTGCATTCATGGTGGATGCAGAAAGCTCTGAACTGGGCATCTGAGAGGTCAAGCTTCAGGAGGTGTCACAAATTTGACTGAGCACATCCTCTAAAAATAAAAGCAAAGCATGCCCCTATTTTCATTCATTTCTAATATGATTGCAGTATAACGTTTCCCTTATGTTTATAGTTATGGTAATTATTAAGGCACTTTTAAACAGGTATGGATTCTTAATTGGAGGCCCAAAAGTTTTAGTTTTCTAAAATTCATTAGTGGCTTCTTTTGTTTTACTGCAGAGGTTTATAACAATGTTTGTTTTGTTTACTTTTTTTAAAAACTTTTTTCCCCGAGTTATACCTTTATGTACAATGAATCCAGCATATAGCAGCATAATAAATGGAGGCATAAATGTAATGTATTTCAGTCAGACTCAGAACGATGTGAGAACACCAGCTCACAGCCTGACCCTGCACACATACTGCCAGGTCATGTGACGAGTCGGGAGTGAGAATGTGTTGATTCTGCACAGGGAAGCTCCCGCCCCTATCCACACGTCATGTTTGCTTTGTCAGGTTTACAGTAATTGACTGAAGGCCTGTACTGCAGCTCCTAATGGTAACAGTTAACAACTAATGTCAGTATACACAACTGAGGATTAAGTCAACATTGATGAAAAAATGTCAAATTCCTGCTAGTTAAGCTACATTTTGATCTCTGATCATCCTGACGTCATGAGCGGTTCCAGAGATATGCCTTAATTTGTCTTCCTGATCAGGATAACTCAGTATTTGGTCTAAATTCTATTTTTAGGTTGATCTAATCAGGATTGTTTTTAATGTAGTTTGCTTTTAAAACATACATTTAATACATTCAGCACTCATTTTACAGCACAAACAAATAAAATCCAAACTGTAGGTTTATTTATTGTATTAGTCTGATGGCAAAAAAAAAAAAAAAAAAAAAAAAAAAATATCAAATTTGGGTTTTATTTATTTTATTGAATGTACTGACTTCCAAACAAACTTGTACAAATTGCAAAACAATTTTTAGTAACACCTTGTTTTCGTGTTGTCCTCAAGAAAACAAATTAAGCAAATGATGCCAACTGAGAGCAAAAATACAAGAAAAAAGTAGGAGGGGAATAGAAAAGGGAAGTGTTTTCTATAAAATCCTAAGTGCAGTAGAGACTGAAGCGAACACTAACCAGATTCACTGCAACCATGGGTGCACGTAATAGTAATTGACACATTTTATTTTAGCATTGTAATTAAAACTCCATCCAAAAGAAAAAAACGTAGTGAATGCTGTTTTTCCGCTGCAGTGCTGTGTCTGTACACTAGGTGGCGACATAATAACAGCAAAATTAAAACAGGGTCATCACTCGCTCCCACCTCAGCTGGTTTTCAAACACATGTACCTAACAGATTAGGTGATGAGAGGAGGAAAAAAGCTGCAATTTCTAAAAAAGTACCAAAAGCATATTACAATAAATCAATCAACTATTAACAATTTAAGAGGCTTTTTTTTGTTTTGTTGTTTAAAAGGTTAGACCCTTCAAAAAAAGCAGATCAGTGTAATCAAATCCCACAGTCCTTATTTTAAAACAGTTCAAACGGGAAATGATCTGAGTGAGAAGGAATAAAGGGATGCGAGAAAAGGTCAATATCAGCTTTGTGTGTGAAGCAGCGTGTTTGAGTGTGGGAGCTGAGGCGAGGCGAGGCAGAGGGAGTAACAGAATGGAGAGATCGATGCCCAGAGCGTGTTGTGTTGTGGATCAGGTCTGATTTAGCCTCTAAAACTCACTTAATCTATTCATGTTTTCCTACAAATAGGGAGGTTTCATTCTAATCAGTGAATACTTGTGCACAAAAATCACAAAGTGTACCGCACATGCTGCAAGTAGTTGAAAGTGAGATTTATTTATTTTTTTCATCTGTGAATGTAGCTCTGCACAAAACCACATTCCCCAAACAAAACGCACACGAAAGATGCTTTGTTTCTTTTGAGAAGTCAAAAAAAAAGGTTAATTTTTATGTTGTTTTATTAAAGAAACAAACAAAAAAAAGGATTTCTGTAACTTGGTCACATTGCCCCCACACGTCATAGAAGGCATTTCTTTTCACAACACACAATCTCAAAAAACCTTAACTAGCACTGAAAAGAAAAACCACTAAAAGCATTTGTTAGATTATCAAAAAAAAAGAAGAAAAATCTGAACACACAGGCAAATTAAAACAGTAAAAATAAATAAGAGAGATTGACACATCAAGTTTATGTACACATACACATTAAGGAAAAGTATTGTTGGGTGGGAGGGTGAGGGGGGTGAGGAAGAGGAAGATTTGGACACTCAGATAAGCCTCGTCTCTTCACTCTGAAGAGGCCTTACAGGGGGTTGCCGTGATGGCAGACCAGGAATGGACAAGATGAGAAGGAGAGGGGAGGCAGAGCCGCAGCTGTGTGTTCACCTCTTTTTGGGGGCTTGGGTGGTGCGGGGTGGGGTGACAGGCCGACCAGAATTGACGCCGCCGTACTGGTACTTGGCTTTTTTCTCTGAGGGCTTGAGGATCTTGAAGGCAGAGGAACACAGAGAGATGTTACACGTGAGCGACAGTTTCTGTGCAGAAAAACTTTTTTTTTTGTCTTTGAGCTTTTAGATCACCTGGAAGGAGCACATGAGGGATTCGTCGACACTCATCATGCCGCCTGCATTATCAAACTCCCCGCAGTAGTTTGGAGCAGAGAACAGTGTGACCAGTTGGCGTTTGGCAAAGAACTCGTATCCATCCTCCACAACCTGTTTTAAGACACGACATCATTCCAACGCCTACAGTGATCGATACTAAGACACAAATCTTTAGCTTGTTTCAGAAACCAACACTTCTTTATGGGGTGAGCACACAAACCAATATAACCTACATTATATGAAAAAAAACTGATTTACCAAACTGACAGCTTGTACAGGAAGAAAAGAAGGTAAATTAAAGACAAAAAAATCAGAAAAATCTGTAGTTTGACTATTTTCTTACAAATGCCAGAAAATAAAATGAAGATAAGTTATCACTAAAATCTTTATATCCAGGCTCTTAATTGAAATTTTTATTAATCTTTTTTTCTTTTGCGGGGAACAACAAAACATTATCACCCATAGCCAACAGATGCAGCATACACAAGGCTTCTAGCTAAAAGATAATTTACTGCAGCCTGATTGGGAGTGTCTGAGTTACAACAATAATTGTATCATCTACATACAGTTGTCAGTTTTTGTCTTTGTAGATTTGAGGAGGATTATTAAGCAGAAGAGCAAAGGCCCCAGTATCAACCCTTGTGGTACACCTAGCTTACATTTCTGCATTGTAGATTTGATACTGTTTAATTTAACACATTGCTGTCTAGATTCAAGATAAGATCTGAACCAGTTTAATGCCTTTTGAGAAAAATGAAGTTGTTTTAATTTCATCAGAAGCATTTCATGGTGGCTTTTTTAAAGTCTAAGAACACTGTACCAACAACTTTACCTTGATCCAGACTACTTTTAAAGGCTTCTGTAAAATGACATATGGCCATTTCTGTTGAGTATTTCAGTCAAATTCCAAATTGTTTAGGGTTAAGAAGGTGATTTGTGTCCAGATCAACTGTTCGGCAACTTGCTTTTCAATAAATTTAAATAGGGGTCACAACAGCTGTTTTAAAATTCTGTGGAAATTAGGGCTGCGTGATATTAGGAAAACCTGCGATGTGTGATAACACTGCTTAATATTGCGATGACGATATGACTTGCGATAAATTAATAAATACATCTGCAGTGTTTATATCTTTCTGCTCTGGGTTCAAAGCCAAAAAAACAACCTAAAAAAAGCTAATCATTTCCATTCCCGCCTGAATTTTTTTTAAGTATGAAGAGACCTATCCAATTAACCAAATACATGAAGGGCTCCATTAGATTGATGAAATACTTTAAGCTTCCATTTGAATGACAAAACGCATAAATGCAAACTTTTGAGTCAACCATTTATTGCAGTTTATGCAGTTGCTGTGATATGCATATTGCAATGTGATTTATTGCGATGACAATAAATTTTCGATATATTGTGCAGCTCTAGTGGAAATTTGGAATCTTTAAAAGATAGATTTGTTAAAAATGATATTGATCTTAATAACGTTGCTTTAATCATTTTAATTAGGGAAGTATCCAAGTCAAATATATTGTAGCTTTTGAATAGTTTAACTGTTTGATAACTGCATTGATCTTATATTGACCTGTGTGATGTAGAAAGATGTGGGAGAATCACCTCTTCACATGACAGTTAAAAGCTTGCTGCAAGCTGTAGTTGATTAAAAAAAATAATTAATTTGCAATTTCCATATTATTATTAGTACTAACCTCTCCATTTATATTTAGTTTATTTATAGATTTACTTTGATTAGATTTCCTGTTGGTCAGCTTGTTCCTGGGTTTCCAAATAAAAGAGCTGTTGCCCCGTAATCCAGCAAACAGCTGCATAAAATAAGATGACCTGCTGGGTAGAAGATGAGAGAAGATTACCTGGTGGGCTCTGCAGATGAGGTCCAGGTCGTGCCGGTTTAGGAATTTGCTGACCACATCGGCCCCAAATGTGAAGGAGACCCCACGGTCGTTCTCCCCCCAGCCCTGCACATCCTTATCAGGATCTGACCACAACAAGTCGCACAGCAGACCTGTCGCATGCAGATGAGAAGGAAGGGTGGAAAGACAAGGCCTCGTTAACGGGTGGTTTTAGAGAGAAAACAGAATTAAAGGGAAAAGTATATTAATCAGGAGGAGCGTGGATGTGTGTTTTTTTATTTCAACATAAACCTGATTTTTCTAGCAGTAATGCAGACAGGTTGAAGATGTTCAGGATTGATTCTGACCTGTATCTGGGACGTCTGTTGGCCTCATGATCCTACGGATCTGCTCCATGGACTGCAAATCAGGAGAAAGCCCTAAAACAGGAAATAAGGATGTTTATATATACATCTTTAAACCACAGTAAGAACATTCAATCATTTAGTTTCAGAACTGCCCCTCACCTCCATGGCAGCAAAAGATCTTCTCATCAATAATAGCAGCGATGGGGAGGCAGTTGAAGCAGTCGGTGAAAGTCTTCCACAATTTAATGTTGAACCTTCGCTTGCCTGTAAACACACGAACGCACGTTTTCCAAATCAAACGCTGTCGGCACTTTACAGCCATTTGTGTTATTAGGTTACCTACACTCATCATAAAAGCCATAAATGCGGTTGATTGAGGCACATTCATGGTTGCCTCTGAGCAGGAAGAAGTTCTCTGGGTATTTGATCTTGTAGGCCAGCAAGAGGCAGATGGTTTCTAGGGACTGCTTCCCTCTGTCCACGTAATCGCCCAAGAAAAGGTAGTTTGCTTCTGGAGGGAAGCCACCGTACTCAAACAGCCTGAGAAGGTCTGTGTACTGCCCGTGGATGTCCCCTGAAATAGAAGATGAGATGCATAAGATGTTAAGGGAGCAAATAAATCAAATAAAAACCTGTTCTGGACGTCTGGTGGTGCTTTACTGAGCATGTTGAATGGTACATCCAAAAAAATGCCAACTGCCACCTCACCCATTGGGAAGAATACAAACCAACACAATCCAGGTTAAAAACAAGAATGAAACACAGATCCAACATGTCTCCTAGGATTTAAGGTCAACCTCTTCTATCTTTGCCATCAGAAAAAGCCGCTCCCAGCCAATCGCTCGTTCTCTGCAGGGGAAGAGTCGTTTCATTACCCCGCCAAGACCTGCTTCCTTTTATATCTTCCTGCTCCAACTTAAGAGCTGCTCTAATTCGAGCTAAATGCTCCCGACACAGACGACTAAAGTGAGCCACAACCAGTGAGAGGACAATAAGAACCGTCTTTCTCGTGACCAAAAAGGGAAAGCACATTTCTATGCAGTGTAATACAAGATATCGACGAATATAAATTAAGATAAATACCAGTCTTTGTTAGTTATGAAGCTGCCTGCGCCTGAGTTTAAATTGAGCAACAAAAACATGTGTTTATTGTTAAGCTCATAAGACTGGTAGGCAACATTTCTTTCTATTTTACAATGCTCGGCAGTATTATGCGCACCAAACCAAAACCACAACTGGCACCAAAACACATAGAGCTAAAAGCCAAAACCTATTTTAATTTGCATCCAAGGACACAGAAACGAACGTGTTTTTTAGAAATAGATGATTTAATGAACAGTTCTGGATATTTGAGACTATAGTTTTACACTGGGAGCTCTCAAAGACCTTAGCGAACTGGTTAAGTTTGAGCTATTTTGATAGTTTTTATGTTATTTTATTTTAAAACTTAGGCACAAAGATTATGGTTGCTAGTTTGATGACTTTTAAATCATTTACATCAAGGAAACAAAATCAAGACTTCGGTGGACGAAGGTCCAGGACACAAACATCAACATGAAACCAAATAAGCTTTGAAACAGTCCCAAACACTTTGGGATGTGATGGTTTGTTGCCTGTGGTGAGTTTAATCGTTCCATCAGAAATAAGTTTATGGAAAACTGCTGGTATATAAAATCAGGCACATAAATTCAGAAATGCTTTTCAAAGCACATATTTTCTAATAAAACTGGCTGATAGTGTAAGTATTTACTATACATGCATATTTAGATTTTTAAACATCAAAATGTTGCTTTAGATAAAAGCACAAACATTTTTCTACAGTTTTTACAGCTTGTGTTTTGCACAGACTCAGTCAGAACTTGTGTTCTTAAAGTATGTTGCTGCACCAGTGCTTCTCAAATGGTGGGGGTGTCAGTGAGTTCTTGGCCTTAAAGTAGGAGGACCACAGAAATCACTTATATAAAAATAGATTTATCAATTTTAAATTAATGCAGCAAAATAAACTTATTTAAATGGTAAAATGTACAAATACTTTTACATAATGTAATGTTTCCCCTGGGATTGGGAATAATCGTATTGTGTTTAATTAATCATCAGAAAAACATTAATCAATTACTTTTTGGCTCTTGACGATTAATAATATTAATGCCACCAGGCAGACTGACTGGAGATTTCCCAATCAGTCAGCCTGCTGCTCCTCTCTGCTTCAAAAATGACAAAAATAAAATAAAAAAATCTGTAGTTTATTTATCAACACAGTTTAGAATGAAATTTGCCTGAAGTCTGTAATTTTGACAAAATTTTTACAAAGAGCAAATCTTTCCCACTAAATTGGTCATGTGACGAGGACATAAGGTTGTCCAGGGACTACAGGGGATTAATCGTCAAATTAATTGTTATCGACTAAATACCACCATTATTTTTTCGGCCAATATTGCCCAACTCTAATTTCTCCTACCATTATCAGGTAATTATCTGCAGAATACTGGTGCCATAAGACATACAGGGGTTTGCACAGCTAAAACATTAAATATTATGAATTTTTCAATAATATAATACTTCAGGGAGGGCATGAAAACTTTAAGGGTGTATTCACACCAGGAAAGTCCTTTGGTCCACTTGTTTGGTCCGAACTGAAAGTGGACTTTATTTTTTTCATTTAGTGCGGTTTGCATTCACATTGTGCTTTTTTGCAAACGAACTATAAGTTGTA
>JAUBOC010000002.1:7139099-7150128 GCA_032275365.1 Anablepsoides cearensis
ATCACTCTATCACAGAAAAATAAGAGTTGTAGAACTTATTGAAAACTCAAGACAGCCATAACATTATGTTTATTTACAAGTGTATGTAAACATTTGACCACAACTGTAAGTTTCCTGGGGGGCATGACAGAAAATAATTGAGAACCACTGATCTACAATAAGAGCTAAAGTTTCCTGAAACAGTGCGTTTATGCAAAAGCCAGAAAACGATAAACAGAATGTTTTTTTTATACAGATAGAAACAGATAATTTATAAGTTTCTTTACTTGTCCTTATTTTTCAACATAACTCTGAATAAAAGTCAACAATACACACCTATGTAAAGATACATACATGTAGCCCTCCTTATCAACACAAGGCAGTGAAGAATAAGAGAGACGTAATAAATGACCTGAGCTGCAGCAGTGTCAAACCTGGTTACATTAAAAAAGAACTGAGATACATGAAAGAAATGGATTTCTGCTCGAGGCTGTGCAGACTGTGGTCTGCACTCTGCACAGTGGGAGTTACCCACTGCTGCACTCAAGTCTTCAGAGTCACAACAGAGCGTTGTGCAGGAGCTGCACTTTTCAAATGTGGCTAACATCACTTGACATTTATGAAAGCCATAAAAAATGTGACTTATACACTGCAGCATTTCTCCTAAGTTTCTGAGCTTTGGTGGGGTACAGGTGACCAAAATCGCAAAATATGAGTGTCAAACGCTGCGTCATTAACTCATTATGTAAAAGTCTTGTGTTCATTTTGTTAATGCAATATTTGTGCAGTGACACAACAACAGGTCTGTTCAGTTTTCCAACACCTTCTTTCAGTTTGGCAACACCTGATTTCCGTGTAGAGATGCCCTCAAGTAGTCAAGCAAAATGAGTGTAGGGGCAAACTTTGGGGCTTGCCATAACTCTCATCCAGAACATGAAAAGCTCCTATGTTTGACTAAGTGGCTGAGTTTGTGCATAAAAAACTGCAAGAAAGCCCAGCAATTAAACAAGAATAATAAAGCAGACCACGGTCATAGAAGTGTGGTAGAAACATCAGTATAAGAGTATCACTGACCACAAATCTTCAGGGGCGCCTCGAGCTCCAGCAGGATGGGCTGGCTGAGGAAGATCTCCCTGGATTTGATGCAGAGGCCCCGGACCTCTGCCTCTGTCATCTGAACTATCTTCCCTGGACGACATCCTCGCACTGAAAGGAGAAAGTAAAACAAAAAAATAGTCACAGCTGTTGATTGAGGGGCAAACTCTTGCATCTTTAAGTTAATCAGACTGAACCTACAGTGTTTGTTTGTTCTTTCCATCTAAGAAAATTGTACTTCTAGCAGAACCACAAAGCCATTTTCCAAGCAGATAAACTGTGGGAGTAATCATTCTGCATCTTAGAACTGCTTAGTCTCAGTCAGACTTCAGAACCCCACTGCTGCTTCGGCTGTGTGGGTTTATTGGCTTCACAGTTGCAATGTTAGCTGAAACTCCATTTATGAAATTCTGCCACAGCTCAGGCTTATCTTAGGAAAAGAAAAGTGGGAAATGCAAACATTGGCTAAAGTCAGCAACTAAAAATGAAGGAGATGTGAAAAGTAAGATTATACATTAAAGCTGCTTCTTTCACATTCTGGTTGTGAGGCAGAATATAGTTTCAAAACCCTTTAAAATGCTCTGCATCTGTCTGTTTTCTTCTCAGTACGAAAGCAAAAAAAGTAATTATAAATTGCTAACTAAAGGTGTAATGCAAACAAACAATATGTTAAATAAAACCTAGAGAACATTTATTTAGCTTTTAATTTAATCCTAAATGTCACATCAGTAGAAATGGTCTGTTTTGGGAACTTTTGAGCAAAGCAACCAATAAGGAATTATGTAATAAGTGACCATTTTTGTAATGCCTTACAGCAAGACGCCCACTGAAAACTCAGATAAAGGGTGGCTGTTTCGCCTTGTGGAGCAAATGGATCTTCTGTCAGAAAGTGGTTTATTTAAATCCCTTTCTACTGCTTGTTTTTTGTTGTGGTGGGGGTGTTTATAACAATTTCTAAAATAGCCAAAAAAGAAGTAGTTCAAATGAATAATATGATGCATGTATTAGAGAGGCTTAGTAAATGTTTTTTGTGCATCTGTGTGTTTCCATAATTTAAACACTGTTTACACTCTGATTAGTCCTGTAATCAGGGCTGTGACAAGGAGTTAAGTGAAACAACAAAATATAAAATCTGTATGGGTGATGAATCTGACAGCTCCGAACATTTGCTCCTCCACCATCCATTCCCGGTACTTAACACTAATTCTTCATCTAATTTATAGCTAAATGCTGAAGCATGAAGCGTGACACTGCAGAAGCTGAGCTCTTTAGCAAACCTCGCTGGTGCAGGCTGAGTTAAGCTGGGATATCTTAGCTGCTTCGCTCCAACACTGAACTTTTTATTGGTTGCACTCACTGGCATGCTACAGGCTGGAACTTTTAAATGAGATTAGGTTCTGGGCAATGAAACAGGGCAACGACAAGGATTTGTGACAAACACAAACTAAATCATTGTTTGTGTAAATCTATGTAACTGTAAGAGTGAAGCAACACTCAATCCATTCAGTTTTAATTGCATTAAGTACTGTGACTGACATGAGCTTTTACCAAAAGATCCAATGTCCTCAAACAGAAAAGCAAAAAAACAAACAGAATGTCTTTATTTTGTGACCTCATAAGATAATGTATCTTGTTTATAATAATGACATAAAGCCAAAGTGGAAAGAAGACATACTGTTAGTGTTATTTGTTACAGTATTTATCAACAAAAATATAAACAAAGATAAATGTCACAATTCTGGGAGTAAAACTTACCTGTATTTCAACAGTTGGACATGATTTTGGTTTTAGAACAAGCAAAAAATTAGTTATTGATAATATGTCCAAAACTGAATTAACAAGATAAATACTGAATTATTCATAAAACTTAACAGAAAATCTGATTTTCTAATTGAGTCAACCCTGAATATGGTGTGTTGACCATCCAACAGTGTCACAGATTCTAAAGGAAAGTATGCCAAGGACGGTTTGCCTTTAGTGGACTGGTGTGACTCAAGGGTTTCTCACAAGGGAACAGAAAACTCTGCTCTGTGGAGCTGCTGGAGTGCAAGCACAAAAAGGATTTGTGAACATCTTGTTCTCTACTTGTGTTTAATTTGCTCAAAGATCATTAAAAACACAGCCAGATGACTGCGAACAGAGACATAGATCAGATTTAAGGGTACAGATATAAACATTTATTTGCGGGGAGAGAACAAACTGTCTAAACACTGTGTGCTGTTGCTTTAAAATGTCTCACATTTATATTATGTTGGCCCAATGCAAACACACAACTAATTAAGGGGAATTTTAGAGCAGGAGTGCAATAAAAAACAGCAACCCTTTCAACTAAAGTGAAATATACCCACTAACTAGGTAATGGAAAAACAACCAAATTGTACAATTGATCTAGATAAATAATATTCGACATTAAATTAACAGGTAGGCTATTAAATGAATTCAATACTTCCTTTTTTAACAATATTCAAGTCAGCCACCGTACTAATGTCAACAAAAACATATAATAAATCAGTTTTCAGAGGCAAAATAAATCATTATTGCTACATTTTCGTGTAAATTGTATTCAAAAGTAATGTTAGATATTAAGTTCAATGCTCCTAAAAACCCGTCTCTGCCCCTTCAACTGAAAAACAGTAATTTAACTAATAATCAGTTTATGTACATGTTTAAGTAAAGACCATAATCGATTTACATTAGCAAAACAGAGTACCGCAGCAAACTGCGCAGGCAGAGGCATGTAGGCGTTCATCGCTCACTGTTTATAAACACGGCCAGCCAGCTAACTGTTAGCCAGAAACAGCTAGGTCACAACGTTAGCTTCTAGCTAACAAGTTCCTGCGTTCTTGTAAAGCAACACATCCTACATTATTTAAACTCCAGTCAAAAAGTCCAGCTCGTTGCTTCTGTTTAATATGATAAACTAGAACGCAACTGTTTACCTTCCAGGAGCCGAGAAATGAGGCTATCCACGTTTAATTCGCCCTCCGCCATCTTCACACTGGTGTTGCACAGTGACAGGCGGCGCTATACTCCTCCGCGGACACCAGGGGGCGCTGTAAACTACTACCTGGAATGAGAGCGAACATTTACATTGACAGCATTAAGCGGTATGAAAGTACTGTATGTAAGGAGGTTTAATTACTGGCTTGACACCAGTGTTTAATTGAATTACGAATCAGATCTGCTGTCTAAATAACTGTTGTCAATACTAAACCATATAAATACAAGCATCTGTAGTTTATTTAATGATTATAGCACGATCACATTGTGCTCTGGTGTAGTGTTTTTTTTTTTTTTTTGTTGCTTGTTCAATGCTCCTGCCCTTTGGTCAAAACAAACTGCATCTGGTTTAAAATAAACACACGTTTTCTATATTTAATATCACAAATTATTTATTAAAACTAAGATTGAAAAAAAAAATCAAACACAATATTGTATTTACAGACAAAAACAACATAATTGTCTTAAATGCTTATTTGTGACAGTGTTTTGAGCATGTGCTGTGCATTTTCCCTCACACTACATTTTCTTAAAAGTGTAGTTAAACTATTGATTCAAAACCAATGCAGCAATAAGTTAAAGGTACTCATTGCACTGTAAAAAACATAAAGTCAAAAAATAAATTTCAAATCGACGATTAATTTGTAAGCAAAAATAGTGACATGTTTGACATGCTTGTTTATATACAAAAAAAAGGCAAGTAACTGAAATTAGGTCAACAATGACAACGTTATTAGGAGAGCCATTTAGGAGAAACAAAGTCAGATCATTTTGATGTATTGATACATATTTATACTCAGATTATTAAAGTACTCAAACAAAATGTTTTGTTTACATTGAGTGTGTACCCACATTTCAGAATTACTCAATACCCTGTATCTGCAATTCTACTGAAGTAAACTTTCCAATTGCAATATTTGATACAGTTCAGAATAAGCTTTTAAATGATGAGTACTTTTAATGTTGGGATCTGTAAATAAGCACATGAAAATGAATAACTGTAGTAGTTTGTGACTGAACTGTTTCATTAAGCTGTCAGAGCAGCTATACGTCCTACCAGGTTGTCTATAAAAATCTTATGAAAACATTTTTGTTTAAAACCAGTGAGAACAATCTTTCTGCTTAGATTTGTGATTTCTTAAAATAAACTTTTATTTTGAAGTGGATGCTTTTTGTGTAGATAGTAGTTCATTGCAATGATCACATTTTAAAACGTTGTGGCTCTCTGGTCCCCTGCATCTGTCTTTATCCTCTTTCTTCTCCTGTCTCTGTAGAATAGGACGAGCCAGGTGACGGCACAGCCAACCAGAAGACCAATAACAGCCAGCACAGCAGCGAGCCACGCCGGGACGCTGCCTGAACAGTCTGCTGTGAGCGGCTGGGCCGAGGTGACGTCTGTTGGAGGTGCTGTGGTCGAGCTGGGGAAACTGTTCGCCTTAGTGAAGATGTACGGATGCTCCTGAAACACACAAAAGCATGAAATGCATTTGAAGCAGTCTGATTTGACCTAAATGAGGTCAGCAGTAGCAGGAGCAGCAGCTGTCTTACCTCAGTGGGACACTTCAGGATATTTCTAGCATTTGTGAACTTGTTGTACGTCTGTTTTTCACCCACTGGCTCCAGCTAGAGAGAACAGAAACACGTCTGAGCTGGGTTCACAAACAGCTAGCCTTGTCTCGCCTGCTTTAGCCAGACTCACCATGTTGTTCCACAGAGCAGCAGCCATGTCAGCGTGTCCTCGCTCACTGAAGTGGAAACAGTCCTCAGAGAAGTATGTGACGTCGGGCTTGCCGTCCTGCGGGAGCCAACACATCACAGTGTGTATTATATGCTTTAAAGGGGACAGTTTTCTGCCCCAAAGCTAAATGTTTGTGCATTTGATGCACAGCAGTGACGAGTGGCTTACACTATTTATTGGAACGACTGTGTTTTTGAAAAATGGCTGGATTACTACTGCAAAGTCCTCTCTGCCGTCGTAGCGACCTCCATGCACCAGGGCTTCGGTCTCAATCTGCCAGATGAACCCAGATGTTATTATCGTGGCTTTTAATGGCCTAATTCAGAATGAACTGGTCGTATACTAACTTGTAAATCCCGATTGATTCGTTTCATTTCCGACAGCTCAGGTGAATCCTCTCCAGGTGCCAAAAAACAGGGACAAACTTGTCTGTGGATCAAAAGGTAGTTTTAACAAACTAACTCAGTCTTAGTGGCCTTGCCTATTAAAGAAAGACTGGAATGAATGAATGAATGAATGAATGAATGAATGAATGAATGAATGAATGAATGAATGAATGAATGAATGAATGAATGTCGCCTACTTTTGTAACAAACTGCACCCGATGCTGTCCCTTTTGATTCTGCGAAGGCCTTCAATTTCCAGGATCTCCAAGATGTTGACAATTACTCTTGGAACCTCAGACGAGAAAGGTTAAAGTTTATTCCTACACGGATCGATGATAATTTGAGAACCGCAAAGAAAAAAGATTTATCTCACCTCTTCATACAATATATCCAAGCTCGTCCTCAAATGATGGCTGTAGTTCTGCGGTGAAAGGGAGGCCTGCATTTTTTTTTTTTTTTTTTGGGGGGGAGAGATAATAATTATTAATAAGCGCGGCTCGTTTGTGTCTTAATAGCAGAGAAAATCTGCATAATGAAGAGGTCAGGTCTGAATTTCATCACATCATTTCAGTAGCCTCGCAACACGTAGGAGCTTAACAACAAGCTAAAAGCTCATCCTCTTTTGCTAATTTTTTCTATGTTTCAAAGTGCAAACTGTTAAAATAAATAGATCACTTGGTCAAGGCAGGCTAATGGAGTGAGAGAAGAAAAACAAGGCGTAAAACAAAAGCCAAACAGGATAAGTAGAGGGTGGACTTGTGTGTTGTTTATGCCTTCAGAGAACAAGGCCTCTCACTGTGCACGCTGCAGTTGGAGAGAGAGGCTGAGATGGACGAAACGCTCTCATCTCAGTCTGACACAAAACTAGGAGGGGAGGGCCGCTCACAAAACTTCATTATCCTGCTCCAGAGCTCAGATCCAGTGATATCATGAGACAGCTCCGCACAACACCCAGGAAGGTTTAACTGATGCATTAAAAAGATTCAGTCCACCTCTAGGATCTGGTTTTATTTTTTGTGACTATTTCTGGTGGACCCTCTCTGACTCACCCGGTCATTGCAGTACTGACACAAGTCGTTGCCTCCAATGAAGAGGGTCACAAGTTTCCAGTCGTTCTGAAAATCGACTGTCTGTTTGAATCCAATAGATCAAGAAAAGTTCAGACAAACAGAGCATTAATTACTATAAAATATTACAATTCAACCATATTATTTCATAGAATGCATCCTAATCTCTTTTAAACTCACAGAGTCGTTCTTTATGGCATCGATCAGATGTCGAACCTGCCCAGGGATTCCTCTGCGTGTGATTAAACATAATCAAATACTTTTTGTTTTTATGAGAGCATAAAATGCTGGCAGTGTTGTTTGATAGTAGATAAGGTTATAATGTTAGGGCTTACGCTATCTTGGCACCGGATACAGCCACGTTGAAGCCAGTCTGCTCTTTTCCAGTCCCCTTAGACACCCCTTTAATGTCAGGATTGAACTTCTTGAGGATATCTGATGTAAAAAAAATACAAAAATAAAATTTCACTGCATAAAATTAAAAAAAGAGTGCTTGTTTTATTTGGACTAAGGCTGCCATCTAGTGGTGTTCGAGTGCATTACAATCAGCAAAAAAAGGATGCTTACTTGGAAGTGTTGTTACAGTCTCTAGAGTATCATCTCCTCCGATGCTAGATTTTTAGAAAACAAGGTAAGAAATGCATGAAATGTTCACAATGCAATATGAATGGATTTATAAACTGAGTGTATGATGTCTCACCTCCATGACACACCTCTGTATTCAGTTTTTAAATCCTGAAGACTCTTTGACTTTGCACCAAAGGCAGCCTGCACTCAGGAAACAGGAAAACCTTTCAAACATATGCTCTTCTGTTCCGCCCTCTGATGTATTACATTAAAACTCATCTGTCAGCTGTTATTTTTGTAGATTTATTGGAACCTAACTTATATTTTTAGAAGTAATCTTTGTAAGGGGTCCTCAGACCCAAAAGGTTTGTATAACCTGTATAAGTGGACCAGACTTGAGCTCACACCCTGGCCAGATGTGGCTCCCAGGCTGCAAGTAACATGTTGAATAGTAACTAAAATAGTTATGCAGCTGTAATACTCAGAACAAGTTTTACATTTTTGAACAATTTTTTTTGATTATTTTCCACATTTTTCATCCACTTTATTATTACAAACCTACCGTTATAGAGTCTCCTAAAGCACCCACCACCTTGATATCTGCTGGACGTAATCTGTGAACTAACAAAAAACCAATATGAGTATATGTTATATATTGCACAAGCCTTTTTCTTAAGAGTCACCTGGATTCTTACCTGAAGTGGGTACAGAGTTGGATGGAGCTGTATGAACACAGGAGAAATCACTACCCCAATTCTAAAGAACAACAAAAATATATTTTAGATATTTTCAGTAAGAATGAATAAATTCTAAAGCATAAATGCTTTAAAATGCTTTGCTCTGATGGGAAAATATATATAACATACGGTAACTGGACCAAAAGTTGGTGGAGGGTCTGGAAAGGTGTAGTTACTATTATGAGCTGTTCTCAAGAATGGGTTGTTCTGTAGTGGAAACATAACCAAGTTCCATTTTAATCCATGCAGGTGTTTAAAAGCAGTACATAATCTAAAGTTTATAATATCAAATAATACCTTGGGGGGGCATTTCAAATCTAGTCCAGCTGTGAAGTCTACTTCGAAGGTCTTGTTTCCCACTGGCTCCAGCTGGGAAATAATGAGAGACTTAAATTTAATATCAGATAAAATATGAGAGAAGTGTCCCATCCTAATGGAGCAAACATTACCATGTTGTTCCAGAGCGAACGAGCCATGAGTGTGTGAGCTTTCTGGCTGAGGTGAAAACAGTCTGGTGAAAAGTAAGAGCGATCCGGTCGGCCGTCCTTGAAAAATGAAGCCGTGAGAAAAACAGCGTAAGAAAACAGGAACGAAGCTGACAAAGAGAGCATACTGATCCGAATCTGATGATTTTTACCTCTAACTTTGGAAGGTAAATCTCTCTGAAGAAAGGCTGCAGCACCACAGTGAAGTTACCATCTGTATCATACCTCCCTGAGTCAATCAGCTCTCTCATAGCAAACTGAAGGTAAAAAAAAATACACACAAAAATGTACAAGTTGTAATTTTTTAACATCACACAGGTGGCATACAGGGATTAATTGCAAAATTGGGCCTTTTCCCCCTAAAGAATGTAAAATGTTCTTATAAAATTAGCTGAAAACTTTTGCTTTATTTGCACCTGATAATCCCTGTTGACATCATTCAACCACTGTAGTTCATACGATCCATCAGTGGGCTTCAGCACACAGGGGCAAATTATACTGAAATGCAAAAATCAGACCTGGTCAGTAGTTATGTGTGATTTTAATTAGTTCAAACTGCACAAACACAAAGCGACTGACTTTACAAACCAGGTGGGACAACCCAACGATTTATCCTTGTGCAAATCACGCAGCGGTGCAATGTTAAACAGCTCTACCAAATTCACAATGGCACGAGGCACCTGGAGGAGAACCAGCACTTTATTAGGCTTTCTGTGATAAGTACAGTGATTTTAGTGCAAGAAAAGGATGACATACTTCATTATGGAGAATGTCCAAAGCTTGGCGGATTCGACTGACCACATTGATGGGTGAATAGTAAACCTGAGGGACAGAAAAAAAACCAAAAACCTTTTCATTAATTTAATTTCATGGCTTTTAAGGAAAAAATGAAATAGATTTTGGTTCTAACATAAATTGTTATAACTAAATGTAAATACAGAACTAATAAAATTTGTGGGAGATAAAGAGCACTCACACTGTCTGAGCAGAAGTCACATATGTCATTGCCACCGATGAACAGAGTGATCACTTTCCAGTCGTTGTGGAAATGAACGCGCTAAAGAGGAAGACATTTAAATGTTTATCAGGTATATGTCAGATTACTGAGATCCTAAATATGTTTCTGTTGTAGTTTTTCCATCTGCCTTACTGGGTCATTCTTCATTTTGTCCACTAGAGTGCGCACTTGTTGAACCATGTTACTGTAAAAAAGAAGAAGGTTTTAGAATAACAGCAAACTGGTTAAATGTTCTCCTATAGATAGGATGGTGGAGGAGTTTGTGTGCCTCAATGATCCTGGGTGCTGTGCTTTTGGGGGCAACTGACCTCAGTGTCTTAACCAAAAATCCACTTTTTTGACCATAATTCAACACTGAATTAACATATTTTGCTATCTGGGAGAGGACATCTTGCCATGATCTCCAACCATTACTGGAGCAGCTTGTAGGCAGTCAAAATTATAATTTTTTTCCACGGGGGGTTGGGCTCTCCCTAGGGGACAGTGTGAGAACTTATGTTACTCTGGTGAAACCTGGAGTAGAGCTGCTGCTCCTCCAAATCAAGACGAGTCAGCTGAGTTGGTTCAGGCATCTGGTAAGGATGCCTCTTGGATGCCTTCTTAGGGGAGGTGTCCAGCTGGGAGGAGACCTCGGGTAATACGCAGGACTTGCTGGAGAGATTATGTCTCTCAGCCGGCCTGGGAACGCTGCTGAAGAGGTGGTTAGGCCTCCCTGCTCAAGCTACTGCCCCCCATGACTTGTGTGTAAACTGACTGACCCGCTCTTTGCTCCGGGCACAGCCTGGTTCAGAAAGGCTTTTGGACTATTTTCTTTGCAGATTCCCTCTGAAAATCCAGTCAGGGCAGGATTAAACTCCCTCAGGATGTCTGCAACAAAGAACAATGATAGATAGATAGATAGATAGATAGATAGATAGATAGATAGATAGATAGATAGATAGATAGATAGATAGATAG
>JAUBOC010000002.1:7185413-7198267 GCA_032275365.1 Anablepsoides cearensis
TTAAAAGAACCTACAGATTTCAGATTACTCTTCATTAAAACCATTACATGATTTTAATCGAAGGTATTTCTTACACACGCAAGCTCTGCTGTGGATCATTCACAATTATTAGATTTGTTTACTGTGGAAAAATGAGAACTATAAATTAAAGAATTGCTGTTTGTTTCCTTTTCCACAAAGTGACCAGAAGGGTTTGCACTTTGGCCAGTGTGTCAGGTATTTACTCCCAAACATCCTCCCACAGCAGCTCTGACATTTAAAAGACACTCGAACTGGACATGCACGTTCACTCCTATAGTAACCTTTCTTTGGGGATTTACTGTGGCAGGAGATTACCAGAGAAATTTCCATTGTAAAAACCCAATCTGAATGTTTATTCTCTTTAATCCCCATCAGAGCGCCACTCAGTCACATTTTAACTGGTGTCACTCGTGTTTATGGGTAAAGGAGGAGTGGCTTCTGCAGCCCTTTTAGTGTACACCCAGTACCGTTTTAATCTTCCTGTAAGTGCATCAGATTCTGATGTACGGTGGGTCAAGTTGTTTTGCTAACTGCTGAATGTCTGCAGATTCAAAATAACATTTTAAGACCAACTGAAAACTGTTCAGGTTTTAGGAGTGAGATTTTGCTCTAAGTAGGAGAAAGATTGTGTGCACAAGCTGAAGACAGGAAGTAGCATGTGGCCTGCTTTCGCTTCTATACATACACAAACATTTGATGCATCTGTGTTCATAGAGGGAGATGTTCTGAATGTGAAAGCTGTCAAGCAGGAAGTAACACTGCTTTCTTCTAACCACTGTAGGTAAGGCAAAGGAAGAGTGAGAAAACAAAGTGCTTAAGGCAGGGGGCCTACAAAAAGGAAAATTAAACAAAGCTTTAAGTCTCTTGGAAACCGCTTTAAATGCAACAGAGGATTACCAAAGTTAAATAATCTATTGCCCTTTTTTTTTTTTTAGGTAAACCCATATGTTATTTAAAAACCTCACACAGCTGTATAGCAAATTCAGTTTTTATTTACATCTTCAGTAATGACAAAAGTGGTTTAAATACAAAAACAAAGAAACAAAAACACTAAAGGAGGGGGAGGGAATAAAATAAGGCGGCTAATCTCCCTGAGCTTTACAAAAGCAATGTGGGACCTGTAGGTGACAAAAAGGAGATGTTCTATACAAGCCTTAATGCCACTCAAGAGAAAACGAAAAGACTTAAGTCATGCTTCTACAAACAGGAACGTCACACTGGCCACAAACTTACATTTTCCTTTAGACAAAACAGCAAGTTGTTGAATATTAAAAATTTCCAACCAACACCATTTGGTAATTATCAGAAGTCAATAGTGACTAAAGAGTACTGCTTTAGGTATTGCCTATAACCTTGAGCCAACTATTCCACAGAATGGATCAGAACCTCATGGTGTCGAAGTATGGCTGTTTTATAAACCAGGAAGACATTAAAAGAAAGTTCACTTATTTCTGCACATCTAAGTCTCAGGGGTTAGAAACATGCATTAAAAAGGTCCTTCACTGGGTCTGTACATTGCTTATCAAGAGCCCCCCCACCTCTAAAGCATTTATTTAACCCCCATTCTCAGCTTACCATCTAAACCTCTGAGCCACAGCAAACTTTTGCTTCGTCATCTGAGCACTGGTTTACGAGGGCCAATGTGATGACAGAATTAAAGCATACGTTTGGTGTCAGTGCATAAAGCCTGTAAAGTGAATTAGTTACACAGCTTAGCAAGGCATAACAGTACTCCCACCCTACACATATTCAGCTGCAGGTTCTCTTTACCTAAGCCCCTCCCAAAAGTATAACTTAGACAAAAACCCAGTAACATTTTACACAGAAAAACACCCACTTTTCAAAAACAAACAGTCACAACATTCACTTCTGAAAGACATCTTGACAGCAGTGGCAATAAAGCAATCAAAAAGGAAGAAAAAAAAAAAAAAAAAAAACCAGTGTACTGTACAATACTTTCCCCACAGGTACCACAGTTCACACAAGTATGAAGACTACGGGGTCATGATGCCGGCCATTTTGGAGTCAAGTACAGAGCAGCAGGAACCCCCTCCCCCCACAGAGTTTGAGCTATTCATGGAACGATAAGGTGCTGCTCTCAAATGGGGCGTCAGCTTTGAGCTGAGACACATGGTTGGTGGAGGACGTGGTTGGAAGAAGGTTTGGGCTGAAGTTACGCATCGCCTGATCGTTTCACATCCATGTCGGAAGAATTTCAGCACAGGAAAATAAATTATTCCCTTCACTTGTTAGAGAGGCTTTGTATGTGTGTGTATTGTTGGACATTGAATATGTCAGTCAAATGTGCTGGAGTGCTCAAGAGAGGTGTAACCAGTGTGAGAAAAAAGGTAGAGTTCATCAGAAACTATAAGCGCAAGGTGTACAGGGGCCAAAATGCCACCTCTAGTGCTGAGAATTTTGTGCTGGCTGTCCATTTTGGTTGCTGCCGTCAATCTGTTCCTCCTCTTCCTCCTCCTCTTCACTGACTAAAAACTCATCTGGTGGCCAGCGAAGCTCTCCGCTTTCAACTTCTCCTTCTGTAGGCTCAACCACAATGGATGGCAGGCGATCTTTGAGCTTACAGCAACGGTCAAAGTCTGACGGGTCCGGGAATATCTAGAATAAAAAGAGACATAATATAACAAAACAAAATTTAGACAAGTATACAGAAACTTAGAACTAATGTTTTATTTCTCTTTAAAATGAGTCAGTTTTTCCCCCGCATATTTTCTGTGCCACACCTTCCCATGGCTGAATGATTACAAGATTTGACAAAAGAGATGGTCTAGGTGGAACACCTGCTCTTACCAATCCTGAATTCCTGCTATTCTAGTCATCTGTCCTTCCTCCTACAACAAAACCCCCCAAAACACTTTGATCAAATGCAAACAGAATAGACAGCTTTTCCAGTGAGATTTATATTAAAAAGGTAGCTTGTTTTTGTTCCGATGGAAAAAAACCGTGGCAAGAAGCAGCTATTCAAATATTGTATTACCAAATACATTGCAGGTTATTATACACAAAAGTAAGATTTCCTTAGATTTGTTTTATTAGAAGATTTTTAGTGATGGCATGGAAATGCTTGGATCTGAACTGAACATTTCCTTTAGAGATATTCTGAGCGATGACATTCATTCCCTGTTCTAGCAGGATTAGACTCAGACTCTCAGGAGTAAGTGTAATAGCCCTGAGGGAGGAGAGAGGGAAAAAAAAAAAAAAAAAAAAAAAAAAAAAAGTCTGCCACTTCTGGTCCAAGAACAGCATTTTTTGCTGTTGTTTGGATAAAGGGAGTGAAATATGCAGGTCTAAAAATATTCACCCAGAGTCACTGGGGGTGGGGGGTGCAAGGGGGAGGCAATGACACCGTCTGGGCAAAGAGCCGAATGAAAAGAAAGCATTCAATGAGGCAGGGGTGAGACGAGAGATATGGAGGAGATCCAGCTGTGTCCGAGTCTTCCTGAATTCCGAAAGAGATGGATAAGAGGGAGGGGAAAATGCTATAAATATGCTTTGTGAATTAAAATTTCTCAGACAAGTTTAGGCATGTAGCTGTTCAGGTTACCAAACCCCAGCTGCACATAAATGGTAATGTGCAAGCATATTTGAATAATTCAAGTTATCCAGCATTTTTGACCTGAATCATCAACTCTGCGTGTCAGTGCCACAGAGATTTGGGCAGCAAGCGACTTTTCCTTTGGACAAAACAGTGAAAAGGGACAGGGCCATTGAATCACCACATTGCCTTTTGACAAGATAACTGAGTCAGATCCCCACCCTTCTAAAATCTTTTGTAAGAGCATCTGGAATTCCAGTCATTTCATGTCAGTGATGGGTGAACGATCACTGCTTTGCCAAGGAAAGCTCAAGATATTAGGTAAATCATCAAATGTAGGAATTCTACCCCCCGCCATCTCCTTCAGTTTCTCTCATCCTCACAGTTGGGGTGTGAACTAAAGACAGAGGCACCAACCCTTTTCCTCAGGGTCAGTTCATTGTCTGAATGTGTGATGAGAAGGCTGCTGTATACAGTTTATAAAATCTGCAGAATTATATTTAACAATATCTTGCAATATTGTTCACTTTGCCATTTTGTTCGAAAACAAATTACTACATTTACCCCCACACTCGCAAGGTGCCCCTTTTATTCAGTTTCCTGTTTAGGTGAACAGTGAAACAAAGCCGCGGGCAACTGCTTGTCAAAAACACATGACTGCTGTTTTTCTTCCCTGAATCTGAAGAGTTTCATCATTAAAATCAGCAACATAATCATTTCCCATCTGCAGTAAAAAAACAAACTAAGACATTACAGCTTGGGATTGTGGCTAAAAAGTTTAAATGTTTCATCTAAGAATTTAAAAGACCTGATTGATATTCTTAAAGTGACGGCAATAAATCTGGTGTTTAGCACAGAGTAGCTCATTTATGTAATCCTGGTAAATGGGAAACTAGTGTCAAATATCCAAAAGGATTTTCTAGTGAAGAATTAAGATCAGTTTTACTGTCTTGTTTGAGTGTCCTACCTGGAAGGAGAGTCTGTCCTTGCTCGGGCTGAGCCTCATATCCTCCATGGGGGTGCTGCTGATCATCACCTCAGTCATATCTCCGACGGGCACAAACACTGGGCTGCAGGATAGAAAGATGACACCATGCGATTAGATTCATATGACAACAGCATATTTGTTAAGAGAAAGTCTGATGATTTCCCCACTAAAAACGTCAAACAGAATTACAGTATTGAATTTTTTATGTGTTTACATGTCACGTAAAAAGGTTTCCCAAGGTAGGCAGGTTGTCCCCCCCACTGAGTGCAACCAAATAATTAGGGTCATGATAATTACAAAATGTCAACATCTTGCTGCAGATAGAAACCAAACTCAATGGTGCATTCACTTTCCTGTATGTTTGACAGTTCTGTTTATATTCTTACTTGACCACATTATAAACATCCAGTTCATGCTCAGCTGTTTTAATGCACTGCAAAGCTGCACCGCTTGCATAAGGGTGGCCGTTTCTAAACGACGATGTGCTCTTGCACTTGCCAGCAGGGAACAGTCATACTGAGAGTGCGCTGGAGGCGGGTTGTGGTATTTATGTGCCGAGGAACCTGTCGAGCTCAGTTTCAGAGCTCAGACGAACTTTCCATTTCAAACAAAAAGTAGTAAGGCTTTAAAAGCATGCTCAACAAAAGCTATTTTTTAAAAAAAAAAAAAGTTATTAAAAATAACCCATGAACCGGTCCCAGAGCTGAAATGACAGTCTTGAGATGAGATGCGGAGCAGCCTTCTCACGCTATTTAAAGCTCAGTGCCTGGTGGTCAGTGGCCACAGGCTGCTGCTCTGTGTAGTCTATGGCTATTTAGGACAAAGAAAATGGAACATGACAAGATGCTGCTTTTATCCTTGTGTTATACGATTCATTGAACTTGTGTACTTTTCTCGTCCACTCATGCCCCCCCCCCTCTAAAATAAAGTTAAGGAAAAAACACACCCACATTATTTTGGTTTAATTGTTTCATCACTTGAAGCACACCAAATATTTATGCCACTTCATCCATAGTTAGACAAAGAAGTTCTGTGGAACCTTTGAGTAAGGCACAGTTTGTTTTTTTATGACTCAAAGGTTCCTGACAATTTTCTTTGTAAAGCTTAAAGTTCAAATATAAAAAATAAATCTTGCAGTTTGCAATGTTTAGGTGTGAAGAGTCAAATCAATACTAAAATGGGGAACATATCCTAGTTTGAATCACTGGCTGATAGTTCATACAATAACAGTTCATATGACAAGATTGTTTCTCTGAGGAAAAAAAAAATCTGATCAGATGATTTAACAATCTGATGTCACTTTTGAAGACTTAAGCTGAGATTAATCTATAAAAAAATTACTGTGCTGTAAGCATTTAAACAGCAAGACTAAAGCATATTGAGGGAGGTTAAGTAGTGCATCTGTTTAACTTGCAGACCTGTAGCAATCTACAATTAGCAGTCATCCTAATGAGGAACATGTGACATGAGTCAATTTCAGCAGGCCAATAACCCCTGCAGCAAAGGCAGTTTCACTTTTTCCATCCCTAAAATTTTCCACAAAGTAAATGTCACAACCTTTTGAGATGGATTATTTTGTGGACAAATCTTGCAACGACACAATTTACTGTCTAGCAAGTGTAAAATCATCTACAAAACAAATAATTTCATGAATAAAAATCAGTGGTGACCGATTTGCGTTCATTTCACCCCTGAGCAGGGTGCAGAAGATTGCTAGGCAGACATGCTAAAAAGCAGTAAAGAGGCGGACAGGAGGGATGAACTGTGACAGAAGAGACCTGAGCAGACAAGGGAAGGAGTAAAGGGAAGGGAAGATAAACACTCGGTCCTTGCCAGTCATATTTCTGTTCAGGGATCATATAAACATCCTGCTCAGCTAAGAATAACAGAACGTCGCCTAATAAAACATAAAGGGGCACAATGAGGAGGAAGTGGGCGTGCACAAAGTAAAAATTCAACCTGGGATAAAAACATGCACTAAAACCATGCCTTATAGCCTCAAGGACAAGATGAACAATGTGTCCCCTTGCGGAATATTAAATACGTAGATGGCATATTGGAAGTTCTCCAAGTACTCAGCTGACAATTACGGAAAATTCACTTATGATTCACAAGCATTACAAAATTACAAACACCTGAAATGACCCAACAGGCCACATCTGTAAGGAACAGATTTTAAGATAAAAACCTATTTTTGAGTGATTCTGACTGATGACTGTAAATCTCGACCGTTTGACCTCGTCAACATGATGATACCTGATCTTGACAACTTCCTAATTCCACAACCAGCCAGGGCACAGGTTGAACATAGATACAATCACAAGACAAGCCATGTCACAAGTTGTCCAAAAGTCAGGTTTCTACAGAGACTGCATTTATTCAGCTGATCAAGACTGATACAAATCAGCCCCTAACAAAAAGGTGTTTTGAGTTTGGAGACAAAGTCTGCATAAAGTGTGAATCACTACACCAAATCATTTACAGATTATTTTTAATAACCTTATGTGTGAATCTTTAAAGTCTTCAAAATTATGAATAAGCGTCCGCTAATCCAATACATACTGTAGCTCCTTGCTCATTACTGTAGAGGTGCTGACAGGTGCTCATGTAGTCTCTGCAACGCATCCGTGCAAGAGGGGAATTTGCATCTTGAATTATCAACATACTTTCCCCTTCTATCATCTCACAGCTCTCACTACTACGATCATAAATTTCAGTCTGTGTGGCAGCACGGAAAAGCTACTGACATTTGAGACCGGCGCTGTGCTTTCCACCAGCCGAGCTGCACCGATCTGCAGGTATGAGAGTGTTGCTACAGGGATGGCTGAGTAAGTCTCCCCCCTGGGGTGAGCAGGTTGTTCTTGTGGATGAGGTTGCCAAATCAGAGGATCCGTTTCTCCTCCTGAGATGTTGCACATAATCTTGTCCTAAGTAGTTTTCTGACATTTATACCTTAGGCACCGGTTAAAAATAAAATAAATAAAAAAAATAAGGGGTGAGAGTGTTAAGTGCATCTTCCTGTTCACACTGACAGAGGAAGTACTGTGGGAAGCATGCAAATCTCAAATAAATTGAGCTCAACATTCTAGTCAAGACTGGGAACAAAAAGCAGCTGCCATAGATGAAGAAATAAAAAAAATCCCCATCAAGCAGATGCTAAGTGAAAGCATGAAAATGATTGTGGTGACAGTAAAGAGCTTTATTCTCAGCTTCCTGGTAGACGGGCAGTAAAGACCTGAGAGGTTGCCAAACAATGGTTCAGAGCAACTTGGATATCCTCTCACAAAAAAAAAAAAAAAAAAAAAAAAAAAAAAAAAAAAAAAAAAAAAAAAAAACCACTTAAAACCTCATTCTTAAAAAAAAAAAAATTTAAAAGACCAGGAAACTGCACTTGAGACTTTTTTTTTTAAAACACACCTGCTGTACTTAAAAAGGCAAAACAGGAAAAGCTACGCAAGTCCCTGTGTAACGAGGTCAAAATAAAGATTAAAAACCAGGATTAAAATACTGGTTTTCCTAGAATAGGGTGACAGGAAACAAATGCACAAACGTGACCTTTTTAAGACTGGCAAATGCAGCAGAAATCAACTAGTTTTAGCTGAACAGCTGAAAGGGGGGGGGGGGGGGGGTGCAAAGCTTAATTTTTCCAATCTCTAATCCGTATGCCCCGAAATTTTCCAGCTTCAGGGGCAACACCCCACAGAAAATCTCTAAAGGAAACAAGAGTGGGTGTTGCAACAAAAAAAGTAGCTGCTTCAGAGGGAAATCACCAAACAAAGGAGTAAACCACAAGCATGTTTTCGTTGTTCTTTCCTAACAGGTAAGGCTTCATATTTAAAAGTTTTTCCAACTAATTCACTATATGAGCTGCTCATTAAATAAACCAGCCACAGCTGGAGCTCAAACGTGCCATTTGAACAGGTGCTAATCAAGAAGATGTGAATACTCACCAGAATATCTGAGGTGAAAATGCAGACATGAATTCACACCTGCTGTCAGTTCGGTCTAATTACGATAATTGACACCAGCTGACTTCTGTCGACTCTCGTCTTTTGTCTACAGGTTATAAATAAAATAAAAGGACGCGCAGACAAAAACGAAAGTAACAACGGGACGAAAAACCAACCACCTGAACGACGAGCCGCTGCTCCACAAATTCACGAGTCTGTTCAGACTTCACAGCTGTGCGCCGACTATTTATGCGCGAGGCGTGTGCTCGCGCAGCCGGAGACACGCCTCCCTGGCTGCTGGAGCCGAAAAATCCTCAATGGCAGCTCATTAACTGCGGCGGCCAATCAGAACGCAGGTGACTCAAGCCTGGCTCCGCCCACCCCCACCGCAACCGATGACGGCAACAGTGACAGGAGCCGCTCATTGGGAATGGACGAGAAGATGCTGCAAGGTGCAATTGATTTGTAGTCTCCAAGGCAACAAAATGAACGTCTTAACACGCCTTGGATGACAAAAACACACTGATTTGCCAGTTAGGTTGTCCGTGACTGTTATTCAGATGGGGGGCTGAATTCATTCACAAATACAATCCAAGGGCAAATCAGAATCTGCATAAGCACCAGCATTAAAAAAGTGAGGTTTGCTGCTTTAATGTGCATGCGCAAACAAGCATGAGCACATCACAGATGCTTTTTCCCAATAAAGTTATTAAAATATAATCATTTTTGTTTTCAAGATTCAGCCATACGTGCATGTGACCTTTACAGGATATGTGACCTTCTCCTCTTATAAAATGCCCAGTTGCCTTATTTTCCCCAGCACACTGTGTGCTGTACATTTGGGTCATGGAAAGGAGGTGCTTAGCAATGATAGCTTGTAGCAGCAGATGGTAGCATGCAGGTAGGCCTCCACTGCCACCTTGTGACTAAGTGTTTCCGCTTGATGGAAGCATTTTTAAAGGTGAATCATTTTGTCAGCTTTAGGATCCAAAGTTGACATTGAAATGCAGCTAAAATCACTGACATATCTTGTTCTTTGAATACATGTATCAAATTCTAGCTCAATATATTTACATTGGACTAAGTCAGAGTCATTGATGTTGTGGGCCAAGTCATTTCTTGGATGGCTACTTTTTATTTTTACTTGAGTACAATTTTTGGGTACTAACCACCTCAGGTGTATTTTTATTACCGATTATCTTTTGAAATCAACACGCTTCATTATGGTCACCACAACCAGTTGGCCTTAGCAAAACAAATAGTTATAACACAGACACTTTTACAGATATTGAGCTCAAATTGAGTAGCTGAGTTCTCCTCAACACACACTTCAAATGCAAGATCTTTGTTTGAAAGTTTAGCCTTTCTCGTGTTATATTTATTTGTATTTTGGCAAAGTATTTTATGAACCAACTGATGGATTTAAATTAAACTATTTGAATAATCATAAAGTAATTTAATCAACCAATTAACTTGAGGAGTCAACACAATTCAAGATGGCTGCCTCTAACTCAAGTAAGAGTAACAAAACGTCATGATAAAATTACTCAAGTAAAATTTAAAAAGTACAGTGTAGTAAAAATACTCCGGAAAGTAAACTTTTTCCCAAAAGGTTACTCAAGTAAATGTAACTGAGTAAATGTAACTAATTACTACCCAACTCTGAACCCAATTTAGACTTACTGGAATTCTAAATAAAATCTGTTAAGTGGTTGATATTTAAACGACAGAGAAGGTTGACTCCATGAATCAAAGGCAAAGATTAAAAACAGATGTGTGCTCAGAGTACAAGTGGACATGACTCTTGGCTACTACTACACCAAGTTTCAGGCCAGTTTTTTTTTAATTAAATGGGTTCTAGCTATTTTTGTGTTTTCTGATAGCAGCCATCTTAAATCAGATTGACTTCAAAAGTAAATAAGTTGTAGCCAGCCAGTGATTATTTCCTGAGAGTTTCAGTAAAGTCTGTCCACTGCTTCAGTCAATATTTTACTAACACACCAGTCAATTAAACAGACAGAGAAATAGGCCTGAATATTTTTGCCCTTACAAACACAATTAGCTTTTATATCAAGTGCATCATTGACATTATGGAAGCCAGCTATTTATTTATTTTTTAACAGGGAAAAACTTTGTTCCAATGAAAAACAAGCTACTCATAAATTGTTTTGTTTTTGACCTGGTGCAAAAGTAAATAAAAACACATATGGTTATGGTTGATTTAATTCAACCATCTTGGCTGGTTTTAGAATCATTTTAGTGGGAATGAAAGCTATAGAGTGAAACTGAACAAAGATACAGTAGTTGTTTTGAAAACCTTGTAAAACTGAAACCAAACCTCCGCATTTCACATAATAATTTAATTATAAACTGATATTGTTATTTTTACATCCCTTTTCCCACCTATTTGGTGTCGGTTCTTGTTTTTAGCAGCAGACTGTGAATCAGCTGGCAGTTTCATCACCCTGATGTCACAAGCAGCTGTTGCTTCAGTGAAACCTGTGAAAGCGCACAGTAGAGCAACACTAGAGTTTGGCACCCTCTAACAAGAGCCGGAGAAACAACAACAGGAAGAAAAATAAAAAATAAAAACACATTTCACTCTGACCACATGATGTCACTAGTGCTTAAGAAATTATAGTTTAAGGTTTTATGCGAACATCAAATGAATAGCAAGAAGTACTTTGAACAAAAATGTTTGTTTTTCCACAAAACACACCTTCTTACCTGAATAATTTCTAAAGTAATATTTCAATTAAAAAATTCACCATACAACAACTATAAAAAGTATTGAGTTGTTTTAAATTGTGATGACCACAAATAGTAATGAGTTCAGTGGTACAAGAGATTTTTTGCTAACAGACAGATAAGGTTGACACCTATAGTTATTGTCAAAGTTTCAAACAATTATCCTGCAGTGGGTTGCACTCTAAGTGTGTGTTGGGGATGAGGCTCAGCTGCTATAACTCCCAACTTTAGCTTGATTTTTGCCATTGGCTGACTAACTTTGATAAGACGTGGCGCCACGGGTACATCCAATGATTACTTTCTGACAGTTAAATTTAAATCTCTGCTCTGGTTCACAAGCTATATTGTGGACAGGCAGAGCTGACTGTATTTGTTATTGTAACAGCAAAGTTTTAAAAACAAACCTCAGTTAGTGCTCATAGGTTAGGGCAGGTGAGATGGTCCTCAAGAGTTTGTTATTTGTTTCCCTCAGCACACCTGATTCAGTGAATCAGGTGTTAATCACCCGCTCATTTAAATCAACCGTGTTGGAGCAGAGAAACCTCTAAAACATGTGGAACAAAGTTGTTGGCTGTCATCATAAACTGTATAATAACTAAATATGTTTACTTTGTTACAATACTTAAGTCATTTTTTTTGAGGATTTGTAATTTTACCAAGTATTTTTTTCATCATAACGTTTACTTTTGTTTTGTTACATTCAAAACAGAACAACTATAGTACTTTTACTTCATTACTTTACAGTGTAACAGTTACATGTTACAAATTCAAATATGACCTAAATTCATCATCTCATCATTTCTTTTAAAGAGAATCTGTAAAGTTTGTTCATTTTAGCTTAGTGTCTGTAATTTTAGAACAGGGGTGCCCAAACATTTTCCACAAGAGGGCCAAAAGGAAAATCTATCCAGAGCTGCGGGCCAAATGCAGTAATATAATACATGAAATACAAATACTTTTTAAGTAAAGTCCTTTATTTTTAATGATTAAGCTAGCAGCCAGTGTGGTTGTTGTTGTTTTAGTCTGTGTACTTGGAGAAAGTCTGCCATACACTCAAGTAGCAAAAGCTCAGGACATTTCATAAATTGACAAAACATGAGTTTTTTGGCCTTATAAAGTGTGCAAATCTACATGTGGGGTTAAATCTAACCTAAATATAACTTGTTGTTACTTGTATTTTATGTTTCATGTTTAATCTTAATATCAAAGTTAAAGTCAGCACCATGAGTGAAAACTATCTGCACTACAGCCCCTTATACAGTCATCATGCCAATAGATGAAGTAGAAATACTGTATTTCTACATAGGATGACAGGTTGACCTAGTAACTATATGTCAGCTGCTGGTGGACCAAATCAAATGGGCCCCACTTTGGGCTCCACTGTTCAAGCGTGTTAGAGCTGTATTTTTACACCAGCATGGGAGCCACCCTATGTGTCAATAAACACACTGCAAAAATTGTCCATCTAACCAAGTTTTAAAACCTTATATCCAGCCAAAAAGTATTTTTGATCTTGATTTGAGACCGATTTACTAAACAAGAACTGATTGTGTAAGAATATTAATCTTGTTTTCAGAATGTGTAAGTTTATTTG
>JAUBOC010000002.1:7212949-7225573 GCA_032275365.1 Anablepsoides cearensis
TGACATCATTTCCTGTTACTTCACATGCGAATATCTCAACAACTGTTCATCTCAGCTGCATGAAATTTGTTTTGCAACATGTTGCCAATGTTACCTTTCCAAAAAGGCATTCATATTCATTACAAAAATTTGATGTCACAGGCACTTTAATCTTCTTTTGAAATGGTTATGACTTAGTTTGATGCCATTATGATTTACTAAACAGAGATCATGCTAACTACTAATAGTCATAATTCTTTACTTTGCCCCACTTCAGTATAAAAAGTTCTAAAGTTCTAAAGTTGGATGGACCAATATCAGAGTTGAACAAATAATTTTTGGACAGCTACAGTTCAGGTAAAACACTTCAATTATTGTATGAAACGAGGGTGGAATAATATTCTGCCATGACTCAGACCCTAGATAATAAATGGACCCCACAGAGACAAACACAAATCATTCACTGTTGAGTATTTGTGAATAAATGCATTTCCCAGCTTTCCTTCAGAATGCCAAGGTCCTTTCCACAATCAGACCTGCGTACAGAATCTATTTATTTACAAAGTGCAAGTAGCCAGCTATTTCCCAACCACATTCCTGACCATAATGTCAAGTACTCTAAGGGGACATTGATAATAAACATTTACCACGAAAGACATCACATTCTCTTCTGACAGCTGCTCTCAGTTGTTTATGTGCAGCTTGTAAATAAAAGCTTGCACCGGAGGGGGCTCCAGATTTTCACTCCCTATCAAAGCCTGACCTCTACGACTGAACCCTGTTCCCAGACGGCCGCGCTGGTCTCCGTCCTGTGGGATGTGGGGCTGGTCTTGGTGGCTGCCCCCTGGCCTCTGTCGGCATGGCCCGTGCGCTGCTCCGAGCAGCCTGTTTCCTCGGGGGAGTCGTGTTAAGCATCCCCCCCCCCTCTCCACCACCACCCCTGTCATGGTTTCTCTCACCACCAGGAAACGGGGGCCTTCTTTTGCACCTCTCGGCTGCAACACTTGACAGCTAATATTTTTCTGCCAAATTCACGTCTGTAATCCGCACTTCCACGGAAGGATCCCGTTACGACTTGTCTTGAGAGGGCCAGCTGTTCAAACAAGGTGATTAATTAAAGAAATTCTGTTTGTAAAACAATCCCCCTACCTCTCTCCTGCCATCCCAAACTCTACCCTTCCTCCATCCTCCGCTCCATCTTCATCATTACTCATTTTCTCTCTCTGGCCCTTCGCCCACTGAACTCCCAGTGCAGCTTTGGCCAACCTCGGCAAGTGTTAGTCCGTATTAAGACCGCAGAGCACAGAGCCTGTGGTCTCGATGCATTTCAGTCTGATTCTCCTGGAGGCACAGCACATTAGCAAGACAAACACCTCAAATAAAGCTGGTTTTGCTACACTGCATGTGTGTGTGTGTGTGTTTGCATGTGTGATAGTGAGCGAGGAGTGGAGCTCCTGGAGCACTCAAAGGGGGTCAGGGGGAACGTTTTTTATTGCTTCATGCCTTGTAGCAGGTGAGGTCTCCTGTTGCCAATTTCAAAATTGGGCACTTAGTCTCTTTCCTCCCTTCTTTCCATCTCTCAGTCGGGCTGCTTTCCATGACCTGTGCAGGTGCATGCTATTCATCACGGCCGACAGATGCTTCAACTCTCATCAGGCCATGGAGGATTGCGACCCTGCAACGTTCACACCGTTGCACGCAGCGCTGGGGCGAAAGGGTCGCGTGGATTATGAGCAAGCACCAAGGCAGCCTGCTCACATGTTCACATTTCTTTTCTTTTTTTTAAATCCATAAATGCACACACGCTCCTCTGCGCAGCTGCCTCATCTCATTGAGGGATCCCTGGGGCACATAAACCTCTGGCTGTAGTGCTTTAAGAAACCAGAGCGTCTGGAGCGCTCGCAGGACATGTACCATTCTGAAATCAAGGCACAGAGCCAATCTAAGACCTAAACAACTCGGGCCACACCTAGCACACATGAGACATACACACCCCGCTGTCTCAGCTGTGCACAAATCTGAACAGATGTTTCATCACAAGACACACACACACACACACTCACACAAAAGAGGTCATGAAACTTGTTGGACCAAAACCTATTGCACACACGACCTTAAACACGTCTCGCAGTCGGTTCTCCTCTTAAAAAGCCAACAGGGAGTTTTGGAAACTATTTGTGTCAGAAGTCTGGGGTTCGTCTGTCCAACAACATCTGTTGTGAAAACAGACTTGGTGAAAGAAAGAAGGCAAGGTCGCGGACACGTTTACTGTGCAGTTCTTTGACCAGAGGCTGCACCCCCTGATTAGCTCCGGTCGCAAACAGATCGAGCACAGGCCCTTTCCAGGAGCTGAGGTCCGGGACTCGGCACCTGACCTCTTTCACACCATACTCAGTTGTCCAAGTCTTGTAGCAAAATTTGTCTGGCCCGGTTCTGTCCCACACAAGGCATTCATAGTCGACCCGGATACAACAACAAATGGTGGCCCTTTGGTGGCTCAGATGTGTTTTGCAAGAGGTGGTCCATGCATGGGCCTACATCTTAAAAACAGTGCCAATATTGCCAGATCTGGCCTGAAGCTTGACTCCAGATCTGGGCCGGGCCACACCTGGCTGCTATGTAGGATGGTGGAGACAATTTTCGGGCCAGACATGGGAAACACCGATTTACATTTAAAAATACAAAACTGACATCCTAATTTATATATAAATTGTTTTGTTCTTGTTAGTAAAAAACACTATTCCTTGTATCTAAGCTGCCAGGAAATAACCTGATGCTAAGCAAGGTTGAATGCAGATTGATGAAAACTTAAAACTGAATTACATCCCTGTTCTGTGGCTTTTCACAGCCCAGGCTCCTCAACAGCTCTGGATTCCAAACCTCTGAGATTCCAGGGAGGTATTAGGTGACTCGGACCGGAAATCCCCTCTCTGTGACCGCTCGCGTTTGTTTTTCTTCAGCTGAGCTCCGAGATGGGTGGCATTATAGTTCTAGGCCTCACTCGTTCTGTTTTTTTCCCTCCTCTGCATGCCCAGGATGGAATCGTTAGAGCTGCCTTCATGCCCGACTGGCATCGTGTGGATGGGGTCCAACTTCTTACATGCCGGGATCCCTGTTGAACAGTTTTTACTCCACCCTCGCTCGCTCTGTTCTTCCCTTCCTCTGTCTCTCCCCCTCTCTGTTTTCTATTCAACCCTCTAGCTAAAGCTGCACCTCCGAAAAGGAAGCTCAACCTGCACAATCACAATCAACACACCTGTGTTCTTGGTTACGTAGTGATCACACCAAGTTACAGTTAAACTGAGATCAAACTAATTCTGACTTTTCTCTTTTTCTTTTTACATTAAAAGAAGCAACAGGATTAGACTAAGAGGAAGGTACAAAAAGGATTAGAGAAAAACAAGAGTGAGGGAGGTTGTTGGGAAAAAGCAGGAAAAACATCTTGATCTGGAAGCTTTTTTTTTTATCCTGGCCAATCTTGGCTGCACCTGTGATGACAACCCCATGTGTGCAGTCTAATGATTGTGTAAACTGAAATGAAAGAAGAGAGGGGGGGGGGGGGGGTGTTCTGGTGTAAGGGGCTCCAGAGAAGGGGGGGCAGAAAATTACATAAAGTGTTTCCCCGAGCTGTAAATCCATGACAAGTCCCAGAGACCCAATGTACCCCTGTAGGGCATAGCTGAGAAAAAGCTGGGAGGGCACAAATCCAGCTTACTTTCTGTTTTCCAGACCTTTTTCTCCCTCCTTGACACACACACGCAGACACATTCTGTGGAATAATGTGTTATTTTTTTTTCTATTCTGCACAAGCTGTTGTTTTAAATCATAATAGTAACCAGACTGTAATCACATTATTGCACACATGGTGATTTTGACAAGTGGTGGGAGTCATGTGCTGAGGCTTTGGCAGGGTTAGCACACCATTCTCCCAGCTGTGAGCTCTGCCCTAGCTCACCCCCTTACACACACACACACACATGCATACACACATGCATACACACATGCACATGCACACACACACCTCCAGCCTTTTCACCCCCCACCCCCATCCCTCTCAGGCTATATGCTGCTCTGCTGTGTTCTGTGGTAACCTGCATGCACTAGTATGCTCTAATCTAAATCAGATTTCTCTAAATTGCACTTTCATATGTGCCTTGAAACAGGCCTTTCTACAGAAACAAAAGCAGCAGTTGTTTTGTTCAGACTCAAAAAAGAAAAAAAAAATCATTAAACATTCTCTTGTGGTCACACAAATAATTAAAAAAGCATTAAAGCCAAAACAGCACTGCTGGGGAAGCATAGATTTATTATTTATTTCAGCCCCCCAGGGCAGGATGAACAGCTCTCCAGTGTGTGAGTCACTAAAATTATATTTAAAAGACAAAAAAAAAAACTTGCATAATTGTCCAGGTTGTGCAATTAGAAAATGAGGCTTGTGCAATAGGAGTTTCAAATAATTTTAACAATATGAACTCGTTGTGGGTATAACATGGTACAATATTACCATCAACATAAGTACAGGTGGGTGATTGGATGCTATTGCTATTTATATACAAGGTGAGACATACGTTTGTTAGTAAACCAAAATGGTTCAATAAATTTTATGAGGACATTATTTGCAGAAAAAAAAATATAAACCAAATGCAAACAGATGCCGTTTGGGCTGTGTCTCAACACAGGCGATCCAGCCGAAGAAGACCAAATGTGACATATGTTTGCGTGACCCATCACTGTTACCATAATATTATATTTTCTATCACAACACCCATAAATGCTAAAAATTTCAAATATAGTGGAACATGAATTCAGCAGGCTTTTTCACTGGGGGTATAAACTCCCAAAATTCAATGCATTTTTAAAAACCATACAAATAAATATAAAGCTATTAATTATTTGGATTTAGTTCCAGTATCAGCACAATGGCTTTATAATAGTATTGTGAAACTTTTATTTAATGTGGTTGTTGCTATTTAGGTTTTTAATATATTGTATTCTGTTGTTTTACTCATGTGGCTTTCACTGTATGTTCATTGCTATACAATGATCACAAATCGTGTACTTGTATAAGCCTGTATGATTTATAGATGTAAAATAAATGAAAAAAATAAAAGTACCACCAAAGGTACTTGTATTTGAATGTTATTTAACATCCCATCACAGCATAAATTTCATCAGCTAAGCTATGGAATTACTTCTTCGGCCCATGGTGACTTTCCAAACTCCATCTTGTCTTTTTCTGTAATAATTGATGACGGCGCAATGAATCCTGGGATATTGAAGGATACACAGATGCTTTTTAGGGTTTTGTTGGCCGCATGAGAAGGAGGAGCCTATAAATTGTGACAGCCTTCGGTGCAGCGCAGTGATGTAACTTACTACATAGGACACAGTCGCTGAATTACAACAACTAGCCAAAGAGACAAAAATCTATGTCACTCTTTGTTGGGTGCTATCACACACACAACAAGAAATACATTTTAAGATCCAATTAGGAATCACTATATTGTATTTATAGTTTTCACATCACAGTCAATTATATGTTGTTGTGAGTATTTAGAGGTAATTGTTTAAGAAAATGATGAGTGCTGATGAATGACTGCTGAAATTTGCTAAAGAAGCCAAAACATAATTGCTAAAATTTAGAAAATTGTAACAAAAGGTAAAAGCTAAACCAGCAAAACAGCAACTAAAAGCTAAAATCTGCAAAAGAGAAGCTAAAATGTAAACATTTTCAAACAGTAGCTAAATGCTAAAACTAGCAAAACAATAGTTGAGAGCTCAAATTAGCAAAACCACTACTAAAAAAACAAGCATGGCAATGTTGAGAATCTCTAGTCATTTCATTGAGGAAAAAAAGGTAAATAAAGTTAAACATTTCAATAAATATGAAAGTTACAAAATTCAAGTCATAGCCTGAAAGTCCTGAACAAGCTGAAAGGATTTTTCTGTATGAATGGTTCAAGTATGCTAAAGTAGTTAAGTCCAATAAACCGAATAAACAGGAAAACAATAATGTGAATGTTAAATTATAAAACACTCAAAACATTGACTCAACATTGCCCTCAAGTAACAGATCAGAAAAGACTTGTGTGGCCTGATTCATGCATTATTTTTAATCCAAACAGCATTAATTTTTTTTGCTACAAAAATATGATAAAAATTGAGTCACATTAAGAAGCTATTTTTGAACACAAGTTGTGTTTCTTAGTAAACATAAACCAATTTGCAGAGTTCCTCTTCATCAGCTGTCATCATGTTGACTAATTAGGACATGTTCTGATCAGACAGTAACTCTGGTTGAATGCCTTTCAAACATGCATCAACTTGTAGCCACACATGGCAGCACAGGAGCACAGACACAACCGCACAGTTTCATTCCACGTGTAGGCAAGTACGTGAGAAAAACAAGGGGTCGAACCCGGAGCACTGCTCGCTTTTTCCCCCTGCCCCGTTTTTTCTTTCATTTCCTTTGAGGTGTGGATGCGCTCTCCACTGCACCACTAACAAGATCAGGCTGCAGGGTGGGCCTCTTCCAGCTGGCTCTTTGTGTTTGTGTGTGTGTGTTTGGAACAGGCTCGGTTAGAGTCGTAGGTGAAAAGTTTCTGAAAACAGCCTCGCGTTTATGAGAAAGAAAGAAAGACAGCAAAAAAAAAAAAAGGATCCAAATAAAAACCACAGTTTCCCCAGTTTTTAAAACAATCCTGCCAGCAAACTGCTTAGAGTTACAAATGATTTATCACTAATGTTAAATTAGGGAAATCTATATCAATTTTACAAAAAAAAGTTTTGTTAACAAGAACTCATTTAATCATTTAAACTAACAAGAGCCCATTTTTTCCCCCCCTCACGGCTTCGCTGCAGTGCACTCCCTGAATCATGCAACGTGTTTTGGAAATGAAGACATTTCACGTGATGAATAGATGTTGATGACAGACAGACAAGGAAACAGCACAAACAAATGTATGAAAGCACAAACAGAGGATTTGCTTTCGCTCCGAAGATGTACAACAGGACTGGGCTGTCCCTGATTTTCATTCACTGTGCCATTGTGGTTTCTGATTTATAGCGGAAGAGAAAGATGAGAGAGACCATTTCTCTCTAAACAAAGAAAGCAGATGTACTTTATAAACTCTCAGCTCTAAAAAACATACCATCCTCTCAGATGTTGAAGGGTTTTTTTTTTCTCGACAAGGCATTTTTGTGCAGCTCCAAATTCTCAGATGTTCATTTTATAGCTTAAAGGCTGCCTGCTCTGTGCTCTCTTGGATGGTGGTCCAAACAGATAATACTCAGAGCCCAGGAATCCCTGGAATGGTTTTGTTAAACATCGCCTACAGAGGGAATATAATACATTATGACGATCTTTGGAAACATGATGCCCATATTTGCCTCCTATCTGAGGGGAACCGCAGTGAAACTACCACTTTATATCAAATTTCAAGAACCGAAACGAGATAGTGACGGTTTGTAGCAGGACAGAGATGATGATGGTATTCATGCTGCCAGTTTGGCTGTTAACCCATAAGGATTTTTATCAGTTAGCATTATACATGAGATAATCTCAAAAACTGATTTGGAGGGAAAAACACAAGTATTCTAGCATTAAACACTTTTAATCTCAAATATGTGTTTAAAAGAAACAAACAAAAACAGAGCATCTGTCAACATGGATTTCTCAATAAAAATCCAAGACCTAGCATTCTTACAGTTAGCATATTTCTCTGGTCCATCCATCCATCCATCCATCCATCCATCCATCCATCCATCCATCCATCCATCCATCCATCCGTTATATTTTACCCACTTCTTCCTTTCAGCCACATAAGGCATCTTTATTGTAAGGCCCAGCCCACCCCAGTTGGCCTGGTCTTATTCCACCCTGGCACTGGTTGTCCTTGTGGGTGGGGATCGTCATATTAAAAATGAACAGATCTTATTTCGTGTTTTTTGGGACATAACAATAATGGACTACGTCAAACTCCAAAAAGTGCTGAAGGCATCCAGCAGTTTGACGCTTAAGACAAGAGGGCAAGATGAAAGAGGATGTAAGCTAATGCTAGCTTGTTGATGTTTGGTAGCTTTCTACAGTTGTTGTTTAGTTAAACTTGTATGGAGAAGAAAATTTTACAGTTACTGCAAACGATTCATGCAAAATCTACACAGGAAGGTCCCCAGCTGCCGGCAGAGATTTGATCCAGCAACCCTCTTGCTGAGAGGAAACAGCTTTGCTAACTGTACCACCATGTAGTCCTATATTCAGATCATGTTTTATTCTCATATCATTGGTTACTGCATTCTGAAATTAATAATTTGCAAGCGAAAACATGTGACTGTGCCAATTATCACATGATTTTATCAGAACAGCTAAACCTACTGAAAATAGATCAACAATGGTGACAAATGTGGCTGTTTGGGATCATGAGGTTTGACAATTTTGATGCACTGATACGCATTTGATTAAAGATTTGTTGAGTAAAGTATGTAGATAATCTGTTAAAACAACCTGTTTGGTTAATTTTTGAGTTTTCTAATATTTCAAATACTAAATTAGTAGTTTGAGTTTATTTTCTTGATTTGTTCCCTTTGTAGTTTCTTTATTCTCTTTCTGTGTTGTGGGTGTTTGAGTTGTGTTACTCATATTTATCTCTGTGACCATAATTTTCCCAAGTTTAGATTTTGATCAGTCTTTTGTTTAGCTTCCCTTTATTTCCTGAGTCATTCTTTAATTTAACCTCAGTGAGCTTTTTGGTGTTACTTTAGTCTGCCACTCACACCTGTAGCTAATCTCTAATCAGCTCAGCTGGCTCGAGTACCTTCATCAGCCTGGCTCTAGCACCACCACCTCAGCAGGTCATGGTTTCCAGCTATCAGTCTTGGGCCTTGTGGCAGTCCTCCTGTGATTTCGGAATTTCTGTAGGATTTTATTTAAAGAAAGGATTTTACAAGGGCACACTGTATCACAAAATCACCCTGTCACATTTTGGGCAGATGGAGGTAATGGCAGTGTGACCAACAATCACGTCAATAATCCACCTTTTTGTTAATTTTATCTTGCAAATAACTCACTATATTTAAAACAAATGGAACAAACAGTGGTTTTGAATTTCATGAGAAAACCAACCAACCATGTGTTTTACTGTATGTGAATTTGCCTGTTTTTTATTTGTGGGTGTATTTATTTCAGATGACAGAGAGCTAAAGAGAAAGCTGAGCAGAATATACCAGGCCCCAGTTAGTGTGCAGTCTATAATTTCTGCTTGCTTTGAAGTGTATGCATGTGTGTATTCAGTGTGTGTGTGTGCGGGTGGGTTCATTGTGGTGGTGTAATGTGTGGTGGGGCTGCTCTGAAAAGCACTTTTCTTCTATTAGAATAAAGGTGTTCTGTGTTTAGTTAACTTGAAGTTAAATGTACCGCTTCATTATAAAATCTTACACATCAGAAAACTTTACCAACAAAAGTTACCATAGATGCAGTTTATCAACACTGTAAGCTGCACATAAAAGCTATTGTTGCAGTTTATACAAACTGTGCAGGTGCTAACAATTTGGTTTTCATTTCTTATGTGTGTTCCTTAGAGTTTGTTATTCTGATGTAGCACACACTGAACTGAACTAAAAATGGAATAAACAAAAGGTAATTTAAAACATTTTTTATGGTCAGCAAGATCCAATGAATTACTTCGGCAGATGAGACAGTTTATAGTGTGAACACTGAATCATCATCATCAGGCCATCTTTTCTTTGGTTTGTTTTTAATCTCCAAGGCAAACTTACTGCAATCATAACCATATTTCTATATTCTCAGTTTGATTTGGAAAAATTTGCTGACATTCAATTTGTGTAACTTTCCATCCATCCATCCATCCATCCGGGTCATGGGAGCAGCAGCCTATAAGCAGAGAGACCCAGACTTCCTTCTCCCTAACCAGATGCCCGAGCCACCTCAATTGGCTCCTCTCAACGTGGAGGAGCAGCAGCTTTACTCTGAGTCCCTCCCGAATGAACGAGCTTCTCACCCTATCTTTAAGGGAGAGCCCAGACACCCTGCGGAGTAAACTCATTCCGGCCACTTGTATCCGCGATTTCATTCTTTTGGTCATTACCCAAAGCTTGTGACAATAGACGAGGGTAGAAATGTAGACCGATCAGTAAAGCTCAGAGGCGATTCCTCTAAGACTGCAAAGGAAGCTCAGCTTCCTCCCGGAGGTGTGAGTTCAAGCTCTGTCTGATGGGAGACTCTGACAGACGTTCCCAGCAGATCCTCACTATATGTTTGGGTCTGCCAGGTTTGACCAGCATCCTCCCCCACCACCAAAGCCAACTCACCACCAGGTAGGGGTCAGTTGACTGCTCCGCCCCTGACATCCAAGACATGCAGCCGCAGATCAGATGAAACAACAACAAAGTCGATCATCAAACTGCGGCCTAGGGTGTCCTGGTACCAAGAGCACATTTGGGCACCCTTATGCTTGAAAATGGTGTTCTAGAGCTGCATAAAAGAGAGTCAAAGCATCACGAGTATCACATTGTCACTTTTTCAGCTAGAATTTTGAGGTGGTAAAAGAGTAATTCCAAAACACCCTATCTGGGTGCTAACAGATCCTGTGAAATCTTTGTTTAAAACATAGACATGCATAGTATATACTAGATATATTCTTTAAGCTGCAGTGAACTATCTTGGAGTGACATAAGAAGATTGGTAGTAAGTGTTTTTTTCCTGCTCTGCAGTAAATTATGTGGGTTAAGAGCTGCTTGTAAAACAAATATAAAGCTGTAAATTTATAAAGGTAAACATCAGGCTTTTCCTGAACTGTTTAATAGTAACTGTAAAGTTTAAGATTGTGTGTAGGAAACGGTCTTTAAAAAACTCAGGCTCATTTAATTTTTTTTATTTGTTTTATTTATATTTTAATATGAATCAAACCCATAAGATGGTTAACAGCCCAAGCAAAGAGCTTCAGTTCTTTTAGCATTCCTGCAGATGACGATAGGTTTGTCCATTTGGCGTTAGTCCAGAGAAAGTTTTAAAAAACAACTTAAAACTCTGCTATGGTTGGAAGCATTTTTCTCCAGTAAATGAGGTTCCCAGATGGATCCACCTTAGTGTGGATGTGGTCTCGGTGACTGTTTACTGGCGAACAACTTTATGACTCTTAGAGTACTCATCCAACTAATAGTGTGATCCTGAGGCTGTGGCTTTGGCCCTGTTTAGACAAAGATGTTTTTAAGTAAAATCAGAACATTTGTGTTGTGTTTTAGCCCATTCACCCACATGACAGCGGCGGTTGTATTTTATGACAAACTTTCTGAATCCAAATCTCAGAGTGGAAGTTTTTGAAAAAGCCTGACGTTTGTGAAAAATCACGGATGCGCTCTATGAACGGTTGCAGGTAATAGTTTTGCTGCACTTCTGTGAGTAATGGTAAAGCATCACACACAGCTAAAACAGCCACCATATTGTTTGAGTAAGAGAGCTTGGCCCAGTCCCAATAATCGCACTACACCCTACACCCCTCTATGAAATGTGTACTCAGTTGAAGTGCCTATAAGTGTACGAGTGTGCATGCAAAATTGGTAAATTGGGACAGTACTGGTTACGTCATCACTTTGCACCTCTGCATCGTAACTGTGACATTCAAAATGGTGGGACCAGTTGGCTTTTATACTGTCAAAAATGATAGTACAGCAACAACAAGCAACTGTTTTTAAGAGAATCAAAGGAGACATATGCACCAGAGTATAAGTTTCTTCTTCTAATAGTTCGTCTTCTTTGATTTTATTAGTGGTTGACAGACTAATTTAAGTGCATTACCACCACCACCAGACTGGAAGTTGCTCGGTGGACATTGCAATAGTTCTGCGTTTTAATTCAAAACATCACATACAGTGATTAATTGTCGGTAATACACTGTTTAAGTCTACTGGAATGTGGACTTGGCCGAAGGGTTGATCAACGGCGCAAAGGCCATTTTGGAGAACTGGGACGCACTTCAACAAGAAAGCGCATTTGAACACAAGGGTGGAAGTGTGAGCATTGGGACTGTGCCATTGTCAATACAAAAACTCTGCCTGTTGAGTGTCACCACCCAGACAACATCTTTAACTGGGAGCATCAAAGAAAAGTTATTTAAGGAGCTATTGGGTTCTGTTTGTGGGTCTGAAGAAAATAATTTCAAAAGCACTTTGCTTTGCGGGTAAAAAGCAATGCCTTGTCTAGGTGACACAAAGAAAATGATGAACCCACAAAATGAGTCACATGCTCACTTTGTGACTCACTTGCTGTTGTAATTGACTCAACTTCTGTGAAACTCTGCATGACCCTGAGAGGAAAACTACCGCCATGTGCCAGTAAAGCCATAAAAATGTGGTCTTTGCAAACTTTTCATCACCTGCTGCCAAAAGACGAAGACGGATGATAAAGTTTGTTACCAAATCTTTTCATGAACCAGAGGAAATACCTATGTTTAAAACTCTAAAAAAATAATCATTGGATGTGCATCTACAAATAATTTACTTTTGGAGTCAAACTACATTGTTAAGCCCTACGGGCCCTGTACAGGGCCCACAGATGGAGTCGTTGCATTGTTGTTTGCTAAAGTGGGTGTAAAACTTATTTTTCCCAAATTTTTTCTAAGTCCATCACAA
>JAUBOC010000002.1:7225673-7239455 GCA_032275365.1 Anablepsoides cearensis
CACAGTAAGAGTTACAATAGTGGTTTCACTTAAGAAATTATCTTTAAGATCTTACCTTTACAGAGGTACCAAGAGTTGACATGTAGACCTTATAACTGTGGAGCTATTTTTGATTTATTTGGCTGTGTATTTTCAGGCGGAGATTACCTCTAAAACCCCTTAGGGCTTAACAGGTTAAGATGGTTGCCACAGCCAATTAATCTTAAAAAAACACAAAATGTTGTAGTGGATGTCAACACATGATGATTTAAAACTCTGGCATGACAGACCATTAGTTTACTGCTGTTTTCTCATTTGTTCAATTTGTTTTCCCAATTCAAAATCTCATGACAGTTTTCCTGTCCTAAGGGCAAAACCCACCTGCGCTGTTGGATATGAGCTACAGTCAATCATCTGTAATCATCTTTTCTGAGGTTTTGAAACATCATCTCTGTGGAAACCCATCGTAACACGACTGTGTTAGATCTTGTGAGACCGTGTGAGCGCTGGATGTATCCATAGCCCTCTGCCCACATGTGCAGATAGGTGATCTGTGCGAGTCAAGATAGTGGCCCCTGAGCTGTGAAACCCCACGCTCGCAGGATACAGAGCCGCAGCGATAACTCACCTGTGCACCGATACGAGACACAGAGTAAAGGGGCTGATCACAAGACGTGATGCATAGTTTTGCCTGAGGTATAAACATGTGATGAGGGGGAAAAAACTGCAAAACAAACCAGATGGAATGGGCTGATGGATGTTTGTTTTTTTTTATTTTAAAGAGCTTTGATTAGTTCTGCATTTGTTAAGAAACATGAGCACATGTTGTCATTTATATAGGATCAGGGTCTATTCATGTTGAGTCAAGGAGTCACAACCAATGCATTGAAATGTGTTTTCCACAGTCAAACGTCAGCTCTGCTGTGTCACTGAGATAAAACACATTCCATCCTGATATAAAACCCTCTGAAATGTTCATGTTGACATTTCAGAGGGTTTGGATGAGACAAGAGCAAAGCAGAGCAGCTCGGTCTGATCTTGATCTTATTTTTTTTCACCTCTGGTTCTCTTTTCTTTAGGAGATGCTCTGTTGTCACGTAACAGTTTTTACAGTCTGCTGGCAAAAATGTCATTACCAAAGACCTATCACTTGGATCCTGTCAGTACAAGCAGAAGATAGCCCACCTAATCTTTGATAACAGGGAGTTTGGGATGTGTTTAGAAGCTCTGGCGTGTGAATATTTGTGTTTATCTTGACAGCAGATAAGCTGCAGGTGTTGTGATGGTATCACTGGAATTTTTCTTGTTTGAAATTTCAGTTTTGCTTTTTATTTTTAAGAAAATGTAGTTTAAGATTTCAAAAAGGTATATGAATGTCATACAAACTGCTGGTCACACTCCTGAAGGCAACAGGTCTATCCGTTCCTCTCTCCAGTCATCTCCAGCTCTTCCTGGGGGATCCTGAAGTGTTCCCAGGGACAAGACACAATCCTTTCAACAAGTTCCAGATCTGCCTCCAGATTTTGTTCCTGTGAGAAAACCTTCATATGAAGACACCCAGGAGGGATCTAAGGGGTAGTAGCTTCACTTCTAACACCCCCTTGGATAATGGAGTTCCTTATCTTATTGCTAAGCCTGAGCCCGATCACCTACAGATGAAGTTCACTTCTCATATTTGTATCAGGCATCTTGTTCTTTTTAGTTATGAGCCATGACTACAGGTGAAGGTTGGAACTTTTTATTTTTTTGCTAAGCGATCATGGCAGGTATTTCGTAAAAAATACATGTATTGAACATTTCTGTCATCATTTTCCTAATGTCTAAGTAAGGAACATGCAGGAGCAGCAAATATGCAGAATAAATTGAACAAATAACAATATATAGTTTAACAACTAATAGAATAATAAGAGCAAAATAACAGGAGTAAACAAGTTAAACAAAAGGGAAAATTAAAAAAATAATAAAGGGATTTTTTTATTTTAAGATATTAGCCTCATTATGAAATGGAGAACATGGAATGTAATATTTCGGCTTTCTTTGTTTTCATGATTTTTAGGGATTTTTTATACAATTCAAAATCATTTATGAAAGACCTGAAGCTGCATGGCAAAACCTTTAAAATTCTAGCTTTTTCAAGCTAGAATTCAGAATTTTAAAATGGAGTTTCTTTATTTTGGGGGATATAGGCAGTGAGAGATAGGTTGTCCTGAGTGTAGCAACAGACTTTTCGTCAACCTGAGAGAGAATATTATTATTGTTTTGTTTTTCTGGATAGAGATTCTCTGTGAGGCATGTTCTAATAAAATTGTTACTGATTTTTTTTTTTTAATCTAACACTAATACATTTTGAATAGATAATGGAGCAATCTGTGGGTATATAGGTTGGTGGATTATATTATTTTGGTTATGTTTCCTATTAAATTCTCAACCTTTTTTTTGTCTGCTGGTCTATCTTCTGGATAATAATAAGTAACGTCTGCCATATAAACTGGTTGAACATAAAGACTTCACCAGTACATGACATTTTTTAAAAAGGATCAATTACATTTCATTGCTTACAATTTGACTAAAGACAAAATCGAGGTTAACCAGATTGATTCACACAACCAAACTGTCCCACTTTTTATTAAGTCTGTAACCTTTATTTATATAGCAACTTTCACAGATAGAGTTCACAAAGTACTTCACAAAGAGCAACAATAAAATATACGAGCATACCATAAAGCATTAGGACATACAATAAACAAGTTATGTGTTTTTTAAAGTACCTATTGTGTCCTGAGTGGACATAGCATGATGTTATTTCTTTTATCCTCACTTATCCTGATGTTGGTTTTCTTTTTTTTTTAAGGTAGTGCATCTTTATGGCTGCTGGACCCGGGGCACCTGTTTTCCAGGTCTGTTGTGTTTTGTCTATATCTCTTGAATGGGTTGTTCTAAACTGTAATTTCCCTTCATGTGATCAATTAAAGTATCATTCATTCAATCATTCATTCAAAAACACAAAGTAATACATTTAACTAAAAGCTTGTCTGAATAACAGTGTTTGAAGCTGCTTCTTAAAGAAGTAAACAGAGTCAACATGGAGACATGGGCATGCCACAGTCTAGGGGCTCTCGCTTAAAAGGACGGGTCCCCTTGAGTTTTAAACCGGGTTTTAAACATCTTCAGGACATTTTGGCCTGAAGATCGAATATTGCAGCCAGGAGAGTATCAACATTTTCATAATATATTGAGGGGTCTGCCCATTAAGAGCTCTAAAAGTCAAGACAAAAAATTGAACTTTGACAGAATTTGACAGGTAGCCAATTTTAAGAGGATCAAATCAGCCATTCTGTAAGTACCTGAACACCTTGCTGCAGCGTTCTGTACCAACTGTAAATGAGTGACAAATGAGTGCAAATTTGGTATAACCAATAAAGAGTACCTATAGTCTAAATGAGAAGAGATAAAAGCATGAATAATTATCTCCAGGTAAGACTTAGTTACCAACTGATAAAAACAAATTCTACACAAATGTTGTAAATGGCTGTGCAGTGACATTGATTGGTCAAATAAATTATTGCCTGCTTCTTTTGGAAATATGCAATCATGTAATGATTTTTTTTTACATTTCAAACAGAATTTCCAATTCAATCCAGCTTATTTGTAAAGCACTTTATGCAGCACAGCAGACCAATGCAGAAATTCTGCCAATGGAGTAAGAAAATTTTACTTGGTAAGATTCTTGAAATACTTGATTTGACTCAATTTTTTCTCATTTTAAGAATCTTGCCAAGTAAGATTTTCTTTCTCCATTGGCAGAAGTTTTTTTTACTTAATTTGAGTCAAATTTTCAGGCTAACAAGTCAAATAATCTTACACATTCTGAAAACAAGATTAATATTCTTACACAATCAGTTCTTGTTTTGTAAATCAGTCTCAAAACAAGATCAAAAAGAATTTTTGGCTTGATATAAGGTTTTAAAACTTGGTTAGAAAGACAGTTTTTGCAGTGTAGTTGGGCAATGGAGGACCCACTAACCCCCTTACAGTAATCTGATTTGACTTTTTGAGAGGGACATAAATGTGACTGTCATCTGCATAACAATCAAATGAAATATCATGCTTTCTGAAAATAGAACTGAGTGGAAGCAATATAGAGAAAACAAAAGCGGGCCTAACATTGAGCCTTGAAGGACTCCACAAAAAAGAGAAGAGGAGGATATTGACCCCTCAAGACTAACACAGAATGTTTGTTTGGTCAAGTAGAACCTGAACCATTTTAAGGAACACCTCTGATTCCCACCCACTGCCTCAGACAAGATTACAGAATGTCATGGTCCACAGCCTCAAAAGCAGCTGTTAAATCTAAAAGGATGACAGAGTAAGGGGTAAGTAGCTAATAGAATATCACGAAAAACTTTGTAAAGAGCTGATTCAGTGCTGTGGAGAGTTTTAAAACTGTATTGGAAAAACTCAAGGATCTTCAAGAAAACCAAGTAAATAACTGTACAATTTTCAAGGACTTTGGAAATAAAAGAAAGTTGAAATTGGCCTAAAATTAGCTAAATTATTGGGGACCACAAATGATCAGAGCTCACACCAGAGGACAGACTACTTTTGACGAGTTCAAGACAAAATGGTCCTAGGGTGGGGAAAACTCTTTAAAAAGTCTAGGAGGGACAGCATTGTTTGGAGGACCTGAAGGCTTCAGATGAGAGATAATCTCATGAAGAGAAGAGTCGCAGGTTCAAACCTGTCAAAGACTGCACAAGCAGTGACACAAATGGACGGATCATGTGCAAAATGTAAAATTTGGTCCCTTATAGTTCAGATTTTATCTATGAAAAAGTGAAGAAAGTTTTCACAAAGAACAGAGGGAGCATCTACAAACAGTCTGTGAAGTATTAAGAACCAAGTCAATCGTGAATAAAACACGAGGTTTGTGAGAATTTGACTGAATAACATCAGATGGATATTTTCTTTTGTCTTTCTTCACAGTCTTTTAAGATTTTTGTATTCACATAGACATTATTTTGACACTTGATCAGTTTCTTATCAGTGAACTTTGAACTCACAGCAAACCAGCAATGAACAACATAAGACACCCCAGATGTTTTTTTTATTTTTTTATTTCAACATTCATTGATTTTTTTTTTTGAAATTTTTGATGTGGACCACAACCTCAAAAATGGGTAACCAACACACTGTATATTCATGGAACTTTCCTTTCCCAGTGGTTTTGAATTAGTCACAGATTTACACTAAATTTAAATAACTTGAGATCATTCCTTGAGTTAAAAGAACATGTCGGCTCCACCCTTTCAGTGTGCAAGAACTTTACATTTTTCTATTTAATGCAAAATATAATTACACAAAAGTGTGATCTCATTGTTCAAAGGTTTGGACTTAAACTTTTGGGCTTTTACAAAGCCATAAAAACATTCAAATCCTCGTAGAGTTACACTCAGGTGTAACCACTGCTGGAAAACTACAATTTATGGGAAAAAAAGGCTTATGTTTAATGTTTTTGATGGTGCAACACACACGGATGAGGTTAGCTTATAGCTCCTTGGGTGGTGCAGAAGGCCTTTCCTAAATCTCATAAAACAGGCAGCCAAATAAACAACTCTTAACCAATGCACAAACAAACAAACAGATTCCTAATAAGGAAGGAATTGAGGAAACCAACCTACCAAAGTGACTGCAAACCAAAGGGAACAGCTTTAAACCACCCGCCTGAGCACAGAGAGGCTGTCTCCGTGCATCTGAGAGTGTTTATGGACTGGCTGTGGAAGTCATTATGGAACGTTTGAGTACACTTGTGCTGATAGCAACGGTTCGGGGTCCACCCAAGCCTCCTAATGTAGGTGGTCCAGGACTGGGAGAAAGATGAGCGACTTATAACGAAAAGGGGGAGAAAAGAAAGGGAGAGAACCAGAAGGTTCCACCCTGCTTCTACTATTTTTCCCTGCTGCAGATGTGGTCATAGGAAAGGGAGGAAAAAGAAAATCACCATAAAGTTATAATTATCCACATGAATGCAACCAGAATTTGGGAAAACTACAAACACATACTCTCATAAACAAAAAAAATGGCCTGGGGTGATTGTATCGTTGCATACTTTAAAGGTCAAAGCAAAGTTCCAATAACTATAAAAAGAGTTGTAAAATAAAATAAATATGTCATTTTGTCAAATGAGGCTGAGACAATAATGAGACAAAACCAGAGAACCTATAAAGTTAAGACCCCGGGTGTCCATGAAGCCAAAAAGCTAGGCTAAACTTCTTAAATGATGAGAAAGACCTGCTATTTCTGCTGCTGCAGGGTGGAGGCAGACAATGAGCAGCCCACTGCTCCAATGCAGGCAGCAGCCATTTCACAAGCGGTTACAATCTGTTAACTATTGCATGGCCACAACTGGTTTGTATCAGCTGAGTTTACTTAATGGTGTATTTTACCTCAGGACATTTGCGAAGATAACTAAATAAACCTTTTCAAGGCAGGAATGTTTCCCGGAGCTGCCAGGTTCAAAGCCAAACCCTTGACGACCCCCAAACAGCTCACTGTTAGTGCCTCTCATCCAGGGTGGACACATTTTACTCACTGATCGCTGAGGCATGGTGGCATAATGGGGAAAAGGAAGTACATTTAACTTTTTTTTTTTTTAAAGCCCATGAATGTGGTAGCATGAAGGGGAGATTAGCTTAGCGGTGGTGGAAGTGGGGAAACATCAGCTTGCGGCCGCTGCCACTCCTTTAACGCTTTGCCCCGGAGAGCACACCGAGAACTCAAGCATCGCCTCTCAGATGGTCCACTTCCTCTTGTAAATCGCAGGAATTCTTTCATGTTACAAGTGCTTTTGTTTTATGGCCACCGCACGGCAGAGTGGCTCTGCTGAATCCCACAGCTCGCAAATTTCTCCCGTCGCCTCGGCATTTGAGGCCGGAGTGTGTGTGTGTGTGTGTGTATATATATATATATATATATATATATATATATATATATATATATATATATATATATATATATATGTGCAATGGAGTGTGTGCACACATGTGTGAACTCAGAGGGTGTAAAGGGAAAAAGAAAGATGGGAGGAGGTGAGTGTGTGGGCATAATTCTTCCTTGCTAGGCTCCTCCATCCATTACTTTGTTGTCCCAGCTGCAGACAGGACCACATTGTGGTGAATCCCTTTTGAAACATCAACATGATAAGAATTCCTGGATTGAAGTGGCAGAACCCACACTTCCTTGGCACATGGGCCACTTCCTGTCAAACCTGGTGTGGTGAACTGGTATAGTGACATACTATAAGTCTGAGGTTTCCTCCCTTTAATGCATCATGTCCAGACTGTGATGTCATACAAAGTGATGTTATAGTAACCTGTTCTAATGTCTGAATATCTACTTAACTCTGTCTGGTCTTGGCAAGCAATCATCTATTTTCCCCTCCCAACCATTAAGTTAGGACCAAGCTCCAACAGCAAAACAAACATGGACGAAAAAGACAGACCTGATTATTGCTGGTCAAACTGTAATCAAATAGTAGAAACACTCAATATACAGCTCTCCTGAGGGGGGGAAAAAGAGAAAAGAAAATATGAGGTTAGTTCCACCAGGACAACATTTAGGCTACAAATAACTCCAGCCTCTCCCACTTTTGGGATTTCCTAAACTTACTGACCTCAGCCGGTGTTTTGGCATCTTTTCCACATAGAATCCGTCATATGTCCCACAGATCGTCAAGGCGAGACAACTGCCAGATGGTGGATCTATTTGTCTCCCTTTAACTTTACTCTGTACGCCAGATAAAGCCAGCGAAAAAAAGAGGAACTTTGGCACATCCCCAGAATTCAGAATGGACTGAAACTGTTGGGTTCGGAGAGGTCCACTCTAACTTTGGGACTGCGTCAAAAGTAATACTGGGGCAGACTGATGTACGGTTCTCCGTCTCCCACTATTCTTTCCAGTTATGGGCTGTTGTACTCCCTCGAACTTGTTTGTGTTCTCTTGCTCCTTCTTTGTGTGCCAGTGCACCTGTGCTCAGCAGGGAGAGATTGAGAAATGAAAAGCATTAACGACTTGCAGAAAGTCTGCTTGCGTGATTCATCTCTCATCCAAGCCGTTTGTAAAACTTGTAAAGACTATTGTGTTTAAGTGTGTGAGTGCATAGAGATGATTTTTTTAAAAACTGATTTTGTCTAAATGTGAATGCTTATGCAAGTGTGTGAAAACACATCACTGTTGTGCAAAAGAACATCTTCTTGGCAGATTGGATGTAAGAAGCTCAGCGCTGGAATCTGTCCACTGCCAGCGACTCAAACTCAATAAATCAAAACAGGTGTTTCAATATGTCGACTGCTGTAACACAAGGGCCAGATGCTTGCCGGGCAATTCTGAAACCCTGCGGCTAAATCACAAAAACAAAAAACCAGGATGAAATCAAGATGTTAAAAATAATGCCTTACATGGTAACCTGCTAGTGTTTCGATTTTTATGCTTTAGGTGAGAAAATACAGACATTAAAGTGACAGCTTCTTTTTAAGTGAGGTTCTATGAAAAGCTAAGACACAGTTAGGATCTTACCTGTTAGGTTTGTGAACAAATTAAGAGTTTAATTACAATGAGCTAATGACCATGAGTAAAATAGATTACTGCCATTTTAAACTCCAGTGCTCCCAAATAAATTCAAACCTATATAGTGCTATCAGTTCTGAATATATCTTTACTTATTTGGGGGGGAAATTTTTCTTTCAACTTGCATAAATGTCTTAAATATGGAACTGACAAATTTTTCACTTGAAATGTAAACTGTATTCAATGGAGTGTCCATACCAGTAACCCGCTAGTATTGATATCGGAGCATTTTGTACACATAATGTTTTGGCATAGGGACTCCATAATGCAAAACTGACAGAGATTTAAAGGATCATAAAACACAGTTTGAGTAAATCTGGAATTTATTTGGATTATTTTAAGATGGCAGCAATCTCTTTTGGTTTTGGCCTTCATCAGACAAGCCATGTACTAGTTTATCAATAATAAAGTATTCAGCATTTCCAGCTGCTATAAAACAACATTCTTACATTACCCAGTGGAGGGAAACAGACCCTTAGGACTTCACCTATTATCAGAACTATTAGAAGGAAACCAGCTGAAATAATAATTAGCTTATTTTAAGCCCAGTCTTGTTTGGTTTGGGTGATTTTGTATAAATTTAGTATGTTGCGGGTGTTGGAGAACATCTGTGCTTTACACTATGTTGTGCAGTGTCAGAAAAAAAGGCAATTTTATTCTGTTTTACTTGACAGGAATCACCAACTGGAACAAAATTCCACATTTTGTCAATAAATATGGTTCTGATTTGGTGCATATAAGCAGGCAGATTAAACACAATTATCCACAGAAAAACCTGCAAAGCCAACACATACACCAGACCAGCACTGAGATCATAAACCAAACACCATTCCTACTTCTATTGGTATCAACGTAACTGACTGTCATTTTTCTTCCCTCTTTGTTAACCCAATGTTCTCTTGCCTGCATGGTCCATTGAAATTTCTGCCTGCACTCTTTACCTCAGTTTGATGTTTTGTGTACGCTCTGGAGTGAATCATATCCATTTGATGTCATGTCCAAAGTTAAACAGAACCAATGTAATCTCTGATTTGACAGGAAGGACCAAAACATGTCAAGTTGTTGAGAGCTGCAGTCAAAACTTCCACTGTGGCTTGCATCGCAGCACTTATTTACCCCGAGCATTGTGTCACTGTATAACTCCATAGCCCTGTTCAGCCACACACACACACACACATTCATCTAATCAGCTAAGGCTTCAATGCCCTTTAACAGCCTCTGAAAGGTTTAAGGAATAAAAAAAACAATCTGATGTTGGCCTCCATTTCCCTTCTTGTTCCCTTTATCCCTGATTTGATAGCAGCCTGTGCTTGTAAGAGTTAGTACCCAACCCATAATGCACTCCAGACGGCCTGACTTCCTAATGACTGGTTGTGCTCCAAGCCTTTCCGGGCATGACTGTGGCCGCGAGCCTCACACAAACACACACACGTACACACAACACACTAGAGGCACACACACGCCACATGTTGACCAGTCAAGCAGTTTGTTTTAGCCGCTCATCTGTCTTTAAATGACACAGACCCTGTGTTTTGAACTCCTACCTTTAGGAAAAGATTCACAGCTTCATAAGTTTTTATCCTCTCAGATGCCGTATTAAAAAAAAAAAAGAAGGTTTTCTGAACCGGTGAGTAGCATGAGGGGAACATATGGCAGGAGCGTATGTGAGGCAATATGAGTTGCATGTACGTCCTCTCTCAAACTCAATGGACAAATGAATGGGAATATTTTTGGAAACCCCCAAGCTGCGTCCAATCGGCTGCTCCTAATTAGTGTGGTATTCTTCTTTACTCTTCCTCAGATTTCTGCAGAACACCAAACCCAAAAACAACAACAGCAAAAAAAAAAAAAAAACTCACATCTCGCATCCTAACTCACATCTGTCAAGTATTCCCGCTTGTTCCACCACTGAGATTCTGGTTTCTAGATATAGCTCATTCTGATGGCCCATAACCTTAGCAGGGGCTCTGCAGGTCGCCAAGGCAACAGGTCTGTTTGTTTGGCGTGACTCTTCCTCTCCTTCTTATTTTATTACTGGTTAAAATGTTTAATTGTATGCTTTCACACTTTTTCTTTTTTTCCACGTGTTCACGAGGCATATAGTGATTCACTCCTGTGGTAGGAAAACACTGCAAGAAATGTGACTGCAGGAAAAAGTAAATAGCTTTACATTCAGATCGAAAACACCTGCAGATAAAGTCAATGTTTTAAAAATGAAATAAAACTTAGCTTAGACTGTGTTGTGTTTATTCCCCCTTTTTTTTTTGGGGGGGGGGGGTAAAAAGAAACAAGCCATGGTCTGAGTTAGCGCTGAGATTTTTGCTGATCCCACCCACCTTCTTTCCTTCTATCTGGACTTTTCTTGCATTTTAAAACCTCACATTCCAGTTCCCTGGTGTCTATTTATTCCTTTGGCTTTTTATCAGTTAAACATAAAAATACAGGAACTCTGGGCATGTGCTGAAAGCACAGATGGGGGGTGAGCACAACAAACTTTAGAGAAAACACTTGGATTAACTTTTATTCCTCGGTTGGGATGAATGAAATAAAATTCCTCCTCCTTGGTTTTTGTAATGGAACCTTGTAGGGAACAATTTAGCCAAGTTGCATGTTTCATGTTTAAGTACTTAAAGGCAAAAATTCAAATACATTTTATTGTATACTTGAAGTCTTTAGGAGTGCAGAAAAGTAGAATTTATTCTCTCCCATTGCTGCAAAAGTATCTTTATTTTATGTTTGGGTCATATTTTTCAACCTGTTCAGTTTTCTCTAGTGTCTATGATGTTTTCTGAACTTTTACATCACATAATCTGCAGTGAAACTGCCAAATAATGACTGTGTCCAAATTCAAAGGCTATGTCCATCGAAGGACCTGGTCTAGGTGGGCCAGGTCCTTGGTCAACTGCAAAGACCAGAAAAAAGTGACGTCTACCGTCTAGCCTTCAGCGTTATTCCCACCCTTACCCCGGTGTATGTCCTGTCACCTACCAATCATGACGACACCAAGCAAAATATTATTATATTAGTATTAGTAATATGATAAATGACAAAATTAGCTTAAAGGCAATACATGAAGAACTAAAGGACCAGCTGTATGTGCTTGTTTATTTCACTGTAGGAGGTTGATTGATTTTTGACTAGAGTAATATTAAAACATATCTACACAAATAACAATAGCATTAAAGTGCCTATGACGTCAAATCTTTGTAATACATATGAATGCATTTTTAAAAAGAGGACATTGATAAAATATTTCAAAAGAATTTTCATGTAGCTGAGATGAACAGTTGTTGAGATATTTGCCTGTGAAGTAACAGGAAGTGATGTCAAAGGGGAATGTCTACATGTGAAGAGAGCGTTGCTACAACAGCCAACAACCCAGAATGTAGAGAAGAATCTGATGTTTCTTAAGATTATTCTTGAGTCACTATCAGAGAGAGATGAAGAAGAGTCAAAGTTCAAAAATTATTGTTTTATTAAACAAAGACCAGAGAGTTTTTTTTTTTTTGTTAAAGAGTTCCCCTTCGATGTCACTTCCTGTTTCACATTGGCTGAGACTTGTTCAAAAGAAAATATGCCAGTTATGGAACAAAATGGGTTAAATCTTGTGTATTATTCCAACTTTCTTAAACATAAAGATGTTTTCTATGATTTTCTGTATTTGAAGAATATGCATGTCACAGGCACTTTAATAATGCTTTAAACTTTCAATTTTTATACCGACAAACTTTTATTTAAAACTGTATTCCTTTCTCTTGCTTCATTCATCATTACAAGCAAAAAAAATCTTTAGTTGACCTGCAATGCATTGTGGGATAGGGTGGGCCAAGCCGTGATGTAAGTGGACAACAAATTCAGCCTTCGAAGGATGCAGCCTCTGAATTTGGACACAGCCAAGGTCTGGACTTACAAGCTACAAGTTGATCGTCTTCATTCTCCTCTCGCTCTGGGTCAGACTCTGGCTCCATGTAAAGCTGTAGGTGTGGATGGACCAGTCTTCCCTTGTTGACATCAAATTAATTAGAAATTTTTGGGCTTAAATTACAAGTAAATAAAACTTTCCTCAAATGAATGCATATTGACTACCTTACATGCCAAAGTGGAAAAAAATTGTTAGTGCTCAAAGTGTGTGATACTGATGACTTTTAGCTACTACCACAATATTTATAAAACTGACTAAGCTACAGCCATGTTTGTGTTTAAAGTTGATTAGCTGCAGTGGCCATCTTAAATTAGTTTGATTATGAAAGCTAATCAGTGGTAGATGTGTGTTCAATTATTTTTTGCAAGAGTTTTGTTAAAATCTATTTTTGTTTGACCATTTCACATGCACCCAGAAAACAGCAATCGGAAAACAATGTTTGTCTATTTGCACAGATTTATTCAGCGCTTAAACACAAAGACAAGCTTAGAATAGACTTACCCTTGATAAATGGTACGATGATGTTTTCTCTGACAATATAGCTATTCATCGCTCATCCCGTCCACCCTCCTTTATCTGCAGGTGGTTCACTGAGGGCTTCGCTCTTTCTCTGAATTGAATATTGTTGCTTTTGGCTGAAGCTCCAGCCTCTAATTGCAAGTCAGTGCTCCTATCTTTGTCAGGATGTGCAGCTGATGCTGGCTGGCCCCCTTCACACATAAACAGACACCTCAGAATGCACGCTATTATTCTTTTTTTTTTTTTTTCTGTCAGCAGGCAAACAAACTGTCTCTTTAGCACAATCACGCACTCATAGAAAAGGCAGGTTGTGTTGTTGCATCCTGCCCACCAGAGGGTGCAGACAATGTGCCCCCATCACCCCTGGCTTGAACTCAGAATTGCTTCAGGACCAGAGAATGAAGCTCTGGGTGTTGGGTGGGCAAAATGAGCCAACCAGACAACAATGGGCTGCCAGAAGAAAACACAAATCTATTTCCCAACTGTTCAGTTACATGTGACATCACGTAACTGTTTAAAGATGAGCAAACAGATACAGGTCTTTTCAAATCAGCTTCGTCTGTCAGTCTTTCATTTTCATACTGGTCGTCTTTCCTTCATGGAGATCTGTTTAAATAAGGGCAGAAAATGTTTACATCCCCTATGCACCGTCACTTTTCAAGTTCATTTAATCTCAGAAAAATGTGAAAGACTGTTAGTTTAACATCCTAAATACTGTATATCTTATATATATAGTATTT
>JAUBOC010000002.1:7239490-7256409 GCA_032275365.1 Anablepsoides cearensis
TATCTTATCCATCCATCCATCCATGGACATGTCCCAAACCAGTCCTAGAAGGTCTTGAGCCATGTTTTGTCTTGTTCCAAGCTGCCACCCCATCCAGTTAAAAGAACCAATTACCAAAATCACAAGGGTTTATCTTTCTCAACAAAAATTCACAAGAACCGATCAAGAAATTAAAAAAAAGTTTTTCCTTTTAAATCTGTTTTTTTTGGGGTCAAAGATCAACATTGTTTTTGCTTGTGTGTGTATTTTTCATATAAGAGTAAAAAAAAGTCTCAAAAAGAACTGGATTTCAAGTCGGTAGGACATCAAACTAATCATTTTTGGAGTCAGTCATATTCAAAATGCCTGCCACAGCTAATCGACCTTAGCCATAAAGTTTGATGTGATAGTGGCAGAAAGTCATCCTCAACACATAATCTGAGCACAAATACATTTCATAACACCTCATAAAACTGCATTAGACTGTGCTTGGTGTCACAAGATTTGACCAAAAATCCCTATAATTCTGACCCTTCTGCGCTTAAAACCCTGGTAATAATGGTGCAGGAGATAGTTATTCCTTCAGGGAATACGAATTTATTCTGGATGTGAAGGGAAGACATTATGACAGACAAAGTGATCTTAAACTAAAAAAAGGATCAAAAATAATTGGATAGGGTTGTAGCACTTAGTTCTTGTCATAGAGCCAAGATTTAAGTAATCCACAATAGACACTCAGTGTTCTCAGGCTTAAACATCAAATTAGGTTTTAGATCCTGGGGCTTTTTAAAATTTGTTTGTGCTCAAGTGAAGTTGTTTTCCGTGTTTGATTCCCTCTTTGTAAAATGTTTTCAACATTTGTTTTGAATTTGACTGTCTGTGGGCCATGCAAACATCTGCCAGTGACCCTGGAGACAAATTTCTAAAGTTTGTGTGTCATCGGCATAAGATTTTACCTCCCCCTGCCGAGTCGCGCAAACACACAAACAAGAAGCCACTGTCACTACTCCCGTCCTCCATCTAGCACTTACATTATAAACTTACATGTAAAAACAAGCATTTTAGCTTTATGTTTTTATTATTTAACTTTGCAAAAGCCACAGGAGACCTGAGCCTCAGTTTAACACAACACTAAACCCTGCCGGTGATCTCCTTCACCACAGAATCTTGATAACCTCTGGGGGCTTTTGTTAGCTCAGAGCAGAACCAGACCACCACTTCAAAACACACATACACACAGATCACAAATATCCCACCCCCAGCGTTCCTAACTGTGGCTGACACATCAAAGGCCAGTGTCCGAGGAGGGAAGTTAGGGAAGGTCTGGGGAATCATGGGAGACAAAGGAAGCGATTAAGAGATAAGGATCAGTCTGAGATATGACATTTCATCCTGGGCAGATCCGGTAGACACACTCCATTCAAGGAGGGGTATATTGCAACTGGAGGGAGGAGGGAAAGAAGAAAAAGGGAGGGAGGTGAGGGCTTCTTTCTTTTTTTCTTTTTCTTTTTTGTGTGCTTCCGGCCCTCTGCACCTTTCCACAGTCTGTTTTTGAATGAAAAAAGGTCCTCAAAATGTTCTCCATTAGCTGCATCCTTCAATCATTTCCATCCTATCCAAAAAAAAAATTGCACTTCTGCACACGGTCTAAAAAAGCATAATATGGTTGAGCAACTTCAAAGGACAGACGTACTTAATAGAGGCTATCCTAATTCATGAATGAAAAGCAGATGTCTTCAAAAATTTAAAAATAAATAAATAAATAAACTGAGCTGCTGTTTTGCTGTCCGGTTGTACATTTTCCTCATACTCGCCACCAGTGCAGCCAAAGTTCAGCATTTTTATTTGCTCTTAAATAGTATTTAGCAGCACAAAAGGAGCGAATGCGAAAAAGCGTCCTCATTGTGGGCCTAATTGCCTCGGGGTCAGGTTACATCTCCAGTTACCCGTTGTTGCTTTCAAACTGTAGCCCTGCAAGCCTGGGGGACAATCCACCTGCCTCTCAGAAAGCCAACACAAAGGGTCGGCGTATGAACACAGAGGGAGTCTGTTAGCAAATAAACACAGAGCTTTAACTGCGGCCATGCTACAACCAAACACCGCTAAGTATCAGAACAGACGCCATACTGTATATCCACTATTATCCTGCTACAAGGATCCTTAATGGTTTACAAGTAACACAGACAGGGATTGAGGCAGAGCGAATGTTCATAAATCACTGTTCATGAGCACTTTTTCATTTTGCTCTATAAAAACTAAAGAACTCATCAGTTTCCCATTGTTTCTTTTCACAGGCAAAACATGTCATGTCTGCACTGTAGAAATAATTATATGACAATTTTTATGTCAGCGCTACCTTCACACATTTCAAGTCTTTCTCTCACTGACATACCTATTGAAGAACTACATGAATTGCCCGGAAAGGTTATTGCTATGAACTGCATTGGCTGAAAATGGTAATTAGTTGTAGTTCTGCCAAAGATTTGTTTTTTGAGGGTTAAATTACAATTAGTGGACTGCTTCATAAGATATTTTGCTAATAAATCAGAGTCAAAATACCTTTCTTGTCATTGTACTAAGTACAACAGAATCATTGGTCGCCCTTCACCTTGAGGTTGGAACAGTGGTTCGGTGCAGTGGTTGGAACACAATGTGACCAGAAAAGTCTTAAAAAGTTCATGGCTTTGTGGAGTTCAAGGCAGTGGGAGATATGCAGATTTTCAAGAAGAGGTAAAGAGCATTCAGTGATCTTGCAGATGTTCACCTGAAGAGATGACGAACTGTTAAAGTAAGCTAATAGGGAATGCTTAGAGTATGTGTTGGGGACATTGCCCAGGTACCACCACACCAAAGTATGGCTCAACTAAGCAAAATGAAAGAGATTAAATCTGGCAGATTTGCACTCAGAAGTGGTTAAAATGTAGTTTTAGTGACTAAAAGCTGGAGGGCCAGGACGCACACCTGTTCAGTGGGCACTGCGAGGCATGGGGCTCTAAATACAGGCCAGAGGGGCATGGAGGGGCCAGGCTGTGGGGCCAGCCATCTTTTCATTAGCCGTATCTAATGAAACTGCACAGGGCCTGGGGAAGAAAGGCCTACTGCAGGGACACCCTGCCCTGCCCGAAATTACACCAGAGACTCGCCCACAAAAGAAGCATTCCGTCCACACAGCGACACCGGCACTTGACACCAAATTTTAAACCTGCCGCTTGTTTCTTTGACAAGTGGAAATTTCCACCGCGGTCCTTTCTCAGGCAGGAGGGCTGGATGAGGAAAAATTGCTTTTGAGGGGGTTTATTCGCATTCACTAAAAGTCTCAATGTCCGCCCCCCACCCCGAGACCCTCCGTTCTTGTGCACTTTGTTTGGCAACAGTTGTCAAGATGGAAATATCTGATCACACAGCCAGCAATCACCGTTATTAAGCTTTCTTTGAGGGAGCACCATTGTTTCTCTTGAAATGCCACAGACAGACACCAAAGACGTTAACAGTGTGAGTCGAGCAAGCAACTGCAAATTTGTGAGGGTGGCCCATATACTTAAATGTTCATGAGAGGATTCACACACACACACACACACATGGACACACACACCTGAGCACAATGTGTGTTCAAATAGGCTACAAGGAGGTGAGAAAGACCAGATACTTAACACCTGTCATTAACCAAAGCTCAGTGGTTTTACCAGAGCTTGTAACTAGTTTATTTTACTATTTGTGTCAAATCCTATATAAACTTGAAATGAAAAGTTTTACGATACATCATATTGTCTATTCTTTATCACTCTGGAATGTTCACTTTGTCAGGTTTGATCAAATAGCTCATTAATGTGTTGCAGTTTCCTGTTTAGGGCTCCATCACATAAGCATTAAAGCACCATTAATATTCTGTTTATATTTTTTGACCATTTTACTCTGAAAATAATATCAAATCATGCAGCTTAATAAGGATTATGACTTTTGGTAATGGTACACTCAAAAAAACAGATTGTTGGATTTACTTAACTCGGTTATGTCAAGTGGTTCCACTTAACTGTGTTGAATATGTCCAACATAACTTTTACTATTTATTTCAATGTAATTGTGCAAAGGTGTTTTAGATTTACTGAACTCAGTTAATTTAGTGGAACCACTTGACATAACTGAGTTAAGTAAATCCAACAATCTGTTTTTTGAGTGTAAAAACTACAAGAAATTTCCCAGAAGCATTGCAGCCAAAATGTCATGTAAAGTTTAAGAGGAAGTTATCATGGTTGAACTGACATGCTGATATTTTTGACAGTTTGTACACATTAGAGGTAATTAGAGGTTTTATGATTTTAAGAGTTTTTCCACAAAATGTTTGACTTTGACTGCCCTTTGAGATGTCTGAAGTTTCCAAGATTTTGTCAACTCTTTTTTACCCCACATTTTTTTTAATACCTGCACAGTTTACAGCATATAACATTTTTGTTCTTTCAGTCAGTTTGTCTTTCACTGTGTCTCTTTCCCACATTTCACACCAAAAAGCTTTCATCAGTTATATTTTAGATTTAAAAAAATTCTCCTCAAAACTGGAAGTAAAAAGTTCTTTAAAAGTTTCTTATTTCTTATATAACATGCTGAAGTGGCCATACCCTGAACGCACCAGATCTCGTGAGGCCTGGTTAGAACTTAGATGGGAGAACACATGGCAATGCAAGGTGCTGTACCAATAAAGGAGTTGTGTCCATGTTGGTCACTAGGAATAGAAAACCTTTGTCCATAAAGGTCATAGTTTGAAGGATGCCAAATCAAAACACTGAATAAACATAAAAAGTTCTGACTGTAACATTTTTCTGTCACTTATGGTTCACAAATTTTTAAGAAAGGAAATTATTTTTAATTGTTTGAAGCTTACTTTTTAATCTGTGTTTCTGCCTGTCTCTTAAGAGTACTCTTAAGCAGTTTTGTAATTTTTTAAACCTTGGTACTTTTTCCATTCTTATAGTTCAAACATTAAAATATAGTTTTCATTAACTTTTCACAAGGGTTTGTTGGAATTTTGGGCATTTGGCACCCTTCAAAACACTATTAGAAATCTTCTGCTTATAGAAATAGTTGTATTTTTTTAATGGGTCACCTGTGTTTGAACCCTCAAAGCTTCTCCTCTACTGTTACCCGTTCCTACACACACTGTACGCCACATCTGTCTGTGTCTGAATGCATCTCTGCCGGTGACCCAGAGGTCAAAGTATTCCATCGATGACAGTCTTATCCTCTTAACTGCACCGCTGAGCTTCCCGACCAACATGCAGAGGTGTGCGTGATGAGAGGAGATGAGACGCAGACAGGGGTGAGAGGAGGTGTCATACAGATAACCCCTGCAGATGGACAGTGGGAAGAGTTTAGGGTTTCACGTGTGTGTTAAAATGATATACCCTGAAAAAGAGTGTAGGAAAAAAAAAGAAAGATGTGTGCGCGAGTAGCAGAGACGGGAGAGTGAAACAAGAGGCATTGACCTCGAGCAGCACTGACGTGAGCTATCATCGTGAGAGAAGAACAGGAGAGCGTGGATGAATTTGTTCTCGTGTGGACCAATAGCAAAGCAGCATACGTTCATGATCACGAACATTAAAGCTTCATTAAGGACTGAGACGTCCAACGTCTGCCAAATCCTTATTACAGTAAATGTAGGTAACTCTTCTCTCTGGTGTTCAAGGCTTTAAAAAAAATCTGAAAAATCCCAGAGCAGCAGGTGTTTACAGAAACAAAACTTATTTTACTGGAGGTAATCCAGAGACCTAGATTATTTTTGGCCCTCTGTTGCAATTACTCAAATCTTTGGCACTTGCTGTGTTACCACAATTATCTGGATCTGTGGTAAAAGGCAAAAAAAAAAAAAGTTAGGACACTGCTGAACTTCTGTTCAGGCTTCTCTAATTGTTTATTTAAATTTTATTTTGAAACAGGTGTTACGCAGTTTAAAAAAAATTAAAAAAATTATAAATATATATATATATTTGTAAACTAAATGCACCTCAGACAAAGGAACTCTTTAATATATATCTTTGTAATGTTTGTAATGAGTATAGGTGGTAGCGTTAAAAAGTAAAGATTTTGGAAGTAGGGATGAAGGGGGTGCTCATGAGTTGTCAGTGTCTTACCTGCAGAAGACAGCAATTCGAACAATATCAGGTTGGTGAATCAAGCTAAAAGCTATTTAGAAAGGTACAGTTGTGTTTTAGGGCTACTATATAAAAAGGAGGAAGATGTCTTAGCTGTTTGAAAAAACTGAAATAAATAAATAAATAAATAAATAAATAAATAAATAAATAAATAAATAAATAAATAAATAAATAAATGATTGAAATACAGTAAAGTTTAAGGGAAAAAACAAAAATTCTCTGCTTTCTGTTTTTCTCATCTGTCCTACTATGTCATTACAAGTCAGACCCCATTTAGGACCAAATTTCTACTATGTAAAACAGCTCAAAACACGTAAAACCATTTAAGATATGTTGTGTTGTGGATTTTAATACTTCCCCTAAAAAAGTAGAGTCACATAACTTACCTGAAAGGTTGATTTACATATACACACTGGAATATATATATAGAAGGGACAATGAAATTTTTAGCGTCTTGTAACTTCAAGAAGTCAGAGGAACCTTTTCTTGATTGATGTTTGGAGTGCTCGCACTACAACAAAGCAACACAAGTAAAACTCATCTTCCTTTGTTCCTCAGAGGAGGTTTACTGTCTGTAAACACTTGGCCATACTTTACGATGGAATGTCCAAATAAAAAGCTTTTTTGAAGACTTCACCCCGTCACTTAGGCAGGCACTGTCAATAGACCCTGCTGCCTAATGACTCACCTGTAATTGCGTGAGAACAAGTTCTTACAGGAGACTGTGGCACGTCACATAGGAATGACAAAGCTCCCATTCTCTTTATAAGACCTCCTTTCTGTAATTGACCCCCCACTTAATTCTTCCTTCAGGCTGACACCATATTCTGTGTTTTCCTGAATTACTTCAGATAGTTTCTTTTGAAGAAAGGCTCTTTGTAAAGTTTATGAGTGATCAGAATGTTACCTGTTGTAGGTAACTCTTTGAATGGCCTCTGCCTGGATAAAGAGTTTAATCCAAGTGAAAATAAGACTAAAGTGGACTATTATTTTGAAACAAGTCAAATCTAAAAAAAAAAAACACAATCGTGGTTCATAGTAATGCTTTACACTAAAACTGCATCACAGTAAATGTTCAACTTGGCAAAAATATTAGGCTATTCTACAATAAAAACTATTATTTTTTATTATTTACTCTTTATTTATTATTTACTTGAACAAGAAATGTTCAATTATGAAAGCTCAAAGTTAGTTCAAACTGTTTACATTTATTACATTGGCTAAAATAAAAAAAAAATCTAAGTTGCCTGCTACAGCTAACTGCTGCCGTTTTGTGCTTGAAACTCACCAATCACTACATAAATAACTAAAAAGATAAAAGCAGTGCAAAGTTTTATAAAATAGCATTCACCTTAACCATGATAGAATTTTAAAGATTGAACTGTTTTATTTATTTATTTTTTGACCGCAAATCAGTGTCAAAGCAGCAAAGAAGTATCACTTCAGCATTTCAAGATTTAAATGTCATTTCCACATCGGAAATATAATCCTGCTGAGTCATTCTTTCAATACACGGGAACTTTTAAAGTCAGTAAACTAAATGGCAGGCTTACTTGGGGGTGTGGTGTTTAAATAAATCTTCCTCTCTGGACTTTGTAATGAACATGCATCCTCCCTTTGTGCAGGGGATAATGAGTGGGACAATTGCCCTAACTAGCCAATTCTATCTCAACGTCAGACGTGGATCAGTTGAAATACTGCAGAGTGCTTGTGTGTGTGTGTGTGCGTGTGTGGGGGGGATTCTCTCCTCCCTGAACACACACATACCCGTACCTCCCAAACCTCCTGCTGCCTGTCGTTCTCTGCCTTCAGCCACTTCAAAATGAGATTCTTCTGTCTGCTCTTCATTTAGGAGACACCTCCTCTTTTCATGCTGATATACAGGCATCAAAGAGAAGTCCATGGGCAATTAATATTAATGGGTCTGAGCACGCTCAAAAAACCTCACTGACTTTTCATTAAAAAAAAACAAACTGCAAATATCCCTTTGTAATCTGTTTGAGACACATTTCTTTTCAAGAAAAGATCTGACTTAAAATCAGAACATATTCTTCATCTTATAGTTTCTGTATTTTTAGTCTACAACATTTTAAACTATTACCTTAAATGATAAAAAATACATTTTTGTGCTGATTTTTTTTTTTCTTTCAATATTTAAATTTCGGCCACTGGTTCAAGAGCCACAGTGATGCATATGAAATACTTCAAAAGACAAAGCACACCAACGTCCACCACCCCCCAGCAGTTCAAAGGAGTCCTTCAAAACATTATCATATAATTTGGGCCAGCCGTCAGCTTGTAAATAAGTGATGTAGAAGCCTATTGTGTGATGGGGCACAGGTTGGAGACAGAGCGTCTTTGCTCTGCCGGCATGAGCCGCTGAAGACAAAAGCAGGAGACAGAGCGTCTAACCTTTGATTCTTCTGAAGACTCAGCCGCCTCGTGTTAAGGCAAAAAAACGCACCAGACGCGACCGTGCCCCTAATGTGGGGACGTCAGGAACAATAGAATCACCCACACACAGTCAGGCTGAACAACAAATCCCAACTGCAATTGGATTAGCAAGTATCCAACCAACACATGTAAGCCTAATTGACATGAAAGTGAAATTTGAGAACAATTAGGTCCTCAAACTCAAAGACCTGCTTTGAAATTACAAATGGCTTGTTTCTAAAAATCAGTGTAAACATGACGATTAAAAGAATCCTTATGATGATTCACTCAAAATTGGTGAAATAGCTTAAAATAAACCAGACGTGCTTTCATTGGGATGGACAAAACATTTCCAGATTTTCTATTGGTGTCTTTTTTTCACTTAAAAGGGATTTGACCAGATCCTAAAATAAAAATAGGATGCCAAAAAATGTCTATAAATCTGAAATTAAATTACAAAAGTAATAGAGATTTAGAGTAACTTTTATTTTTGTTTCATCTTCTTTTGAATGGCTATTACAGATGCTTTACCATAAAGAATTATTTACTGTTTGAATGACCTAGTTTGAATAGTCAGTTTGATTTTTGTGTCAAAATGTTAAAAGCAAATGATGAACTGGAATATTAAAAAAAAAACACAATATCATGCAGTGCTCCAATTTCTGCAAAACACAAAGGGTGCATTTTGTGACATGGACTAAATGTGGTATGCAATCAATGTTTCTTTTCTCATTGTATGATATAAAAATAATAAATATTACCAGTAAATATACTTTTAGTTTTTGGAGATTTTTTTTTCTATTTTCTCAATAAAAAAAACTTATACAATCTAATGTACATTATGAAAAGTTAAACAACATTTTTATGTTCAAAATAAGGACTCAATTTATTTTTAACAAGTAGATATAAATATATATATTTTGTCAAAATATATGATCATATTGTCAAAAGAAACATAAAAGTGAGACAAACATACACCTCATAAAAGTTATAAATAAGGGTCCAAGTGAACATTTTTTGAAAAAAAAAAAAAAAGTCTTGTGATTTGTTCTGGTGTCCACATTCTTTTGTTTATGTCACCACTCTGGGTCCAGGATGAAGAAGCTTTGTGCGCTAGCGGCAGCCACAGCCCTCCACTACCATTTCCTGGTAGTTTTTTAGAACCACTTTGTCGTGTTCATCTAGATAGAGCATGGAGATGGCGCTGAGCTCTGTTGGTACGCAGCAGGCCTTGGGGATGTTGCTGTTCACAGAGTTCACCAGTGTCTGAACAATGGCGTGGTTGGTTGAGTTTAGATGGTCTGCCAGAGGAAAGGGGCACTCCCCGTGGCAGTAATAGGCCTGGTAACCAGGGGGCGCCACAATCCAGTCATTCCAGCCGACGTCGCTGAAGTCCACGTACAGCGCGTGGCGCCGACAGCTGCGGTTGCGTTTACGGCCCCGCTTGGGAGGGCTGCGCTTGGTCCGCCGGGTCAGTGGGTGACCCTTTCCGTCGTGACCGAAGGTAACCAGAAGAGGGCGCAGCTGCCCCCAGTCCTCCCCGGGCTCTTGGTGCACAGAACGGCTGATGCGGACGTGGCGGCCCTGGTGGCGCGGAGTCTGGTTGAGGTGCAGGACCTCCACAGCCAGTCCGTAATTAGGGAGACCCTCGCGGGTCCAGCGCAGCACAGCGGGGCTGACGTCGAAGCTCTCCCAGCGCGACGCGTTGTGGCGCACGAGCCTCGTGTCCAGGAGCTGCGTGATGAGCTGGCCGGGCCGCGGGGGTTTCAGCACCTCGTAAATGTTTATCCGGTGAAGGCCCTGCTCGTCCGAGAGGTCGTCGGCGAGGGCCTCCTCAATCTGATGACGGTAGAGCCTCAGTTCCGCAGAAGACAGCAGCTCATCCTCTGGAATGCTGCTGAGGTTGAACAGGAAGCGGATAGGCATGGATTCTCCATCACCCAGCTCGTGGATCCTCTCCATGGGCTCTGAAAATGAGCAAGAGGAAAAGTGTGGGAAGTTTGTACAGATCAGATGTGTAAGACGAAACATCTGGGAGATTCAACAGAAATCTGAGCTTCTTAAAAATGACTTGATAGCATCTTTTTTATTATTTCTTTGCATGTCAAGGTTCTAAAGGATTAGCAATTTATACATTTTTTTTCTAACCGGCACTTTTTCTTGGCACGAAACAAAAACAATTTCACACTTTTCAGTGCCTCCAGGGCAGACAAGAATATAACTACACATTGTCCAGGCTTCTTTAAAGGTTTTCCTGTCCTTTTTCTCTGTGCCATTCTTTGAGCACTTTGCTGAAACATGCATTACAAGGAGGGTGGTGATTAACGTACCACAACTTACAGCATAAACACAGTGAAGGCTCCCTGTTCCACTCGCAGTCTGCAGATTTCTGGCAAGATCACCATTGTTGGGGAAAGGAATGTTGTGTCTACTATTTTCCTGCTCAATCCACCCCTGTTATTTCACACCCAGGCCCTAATCTTACCCAGGTGGTTCTCGTTATTAAAACCTGCTGTGCTTTTGATTAGCTCTGCAGTTTGTCCACTTAAGACATTTATCATTTTCATCATGAATAATCATTAAAGAGTCAGACAATACAGTAGAATCCCATTTCTCCAAAGCCCATGGGGAAGGCGGTATTGCGTGGGAATGCAGTGTTCGGAACCAAAGCTCAAGTCAGATGTGAACCCGTGCTCACACACTACTCGTGTTTTGTCTGCTCTGTTAAATTGAAAAGTAATGGTGTAAAAAAAAGAGATTTCTGTCACACCCAGTCAATAAAAACCAACATCCCTCAGATCGAACCCGCCGTAAACATTTCTCCTCGTCCTAACTGTCCGTCAAGCTGCAGACTGCAATGCGTCCTTGTGGTTCCGAGAGATCAGTCAACTGAGTCACACCATCGCACAGCGGTGCTTCCATGAAAGCCAGCCCGCCCACTCAAACTGCTTCAAAAGCCTGTCATTAAGATCGTTCAGCAAAGAGGGAGAAGGAAAAGGGAATGCTTGGAGGAAGAAGTTCAAACCCTTCCACAAGCTCGCATTGCATCACAGACAGAAGTTCCTCCTCTGGTGGCGGTGCTCTTTTTTTTTTTCCCCCTGGCCCTGACTAGTCTGCGGTGTTAGCATAAGTTGGCATGTGCTACTACTAGTGATGTGTATGGCAAGCGTCGTTACCGATGACTCATCTCTCAGTCGTCACTCCTCGTAAGGTTGGATGCTTTCTGTTGCTCCTGCTGCTGCAGTCTCACTTGACGCGTACTCTCTTTTAAGCATGAGCAACAAATAAATGTCTTTTTTTTACCCTTTTTTAACTCCTCAGTCTTCCCTTCCTACCAGCTCCTGAGGTTGTTTTTTTTCCCACCAAACTCTCTGCACCTACCTTGTTTGCAGCGGGGGCTTTATTTAGAAGGCTGCAGAGTGGCATTAAAGAAAATTGCATGGTGAGGAAGGTCTTTCTAAACGAGACATGACAGAGGAGCGCACAGCGTTTTCAAGCCGAGAGCAGGCTTTTTTAAAACTGTGCTCGACTGGGTGGAGTAAGTAGAGTAAGTCAGTAATATGAAGGTATGCTTTGCCTTCAGTCACAAACCAAACACACAGAGCTTTGTCAAATTAGGCTCTGGAGAGCTTGTCTAGCAGAATTTTATGAGCCTCTGTAGAGGCTGTTCGGTAACCACATCCTTAGATTCTTTGGTTATGGTGAGATGGGTGGAGAACTCTTGCATTTTTTTTTTAAACCATGAATGCTCAGCTATCTGCAGCCATGAGAGTGCACCACATCTACTACCAAAACTATTTGAATGTCTGCCAGGAACAACCTTAAGATTAAAGCTGTTTTGGTGCTTACATTTATGATTAGTCTATCTTTTCTGAGCTTGGATAAGAAAACAAACAAAAAAAAAACATCCTTACCTTCATGGTGGAAGCCTCTCACAGTGTTGGCCCGACTGGCTGACCTCTCTGGGTACTCAAAGGCAATGTCGTGCCCTCCGACCTCCTCAGCCTCACCCGACTGTAGCCGATAGAGGTCCAGCAGGTAGTGCGGCACCGCGGCTGAGCGACTGGGCCGCGGCCGCTTCTTGAGGCCGAACATGTGCAGCAGCGTGGCCTCAAAGTCCCGCAACAGTTCATGGCTCTGAGTGGCCGTATGACCCTGCAGGCCAGGTACTTTCTTCTTCCCTTCTTCAGGTATCAGACTAGCATGGTTGCTCTCTCCCAGCAGGACTTGGCATATTAAAATGACCATCAGCATTCGATTACCAGGAATCATGATGTCTCTGGCAGGGGGTAGCAGATGAAACAGGGAGATAAAAGATTAGGACAGATTTGAGCTGAATGGAGGGGTTAGAGGACATATAACTACTACAAAAACAGGAGAAAATGTACATTTAAGCTTTTTCTTTCCTCTTCTAAAGTTTTGTTTCGGAGTTCTCTCATCTTCCTTGAGCATTCCCACTAATTGCCTTAAACAATCTCGTCTGTTTACAGTAAAGCAGTCTACGATCAGATAGACCCCTTGCTGTTTATCTCTGGGGACATCCTTCAAAGGTAAACAGCTGGTTCCAGAACCCAACTTTTTAAATGCAATTTAAGGGGCATTCCTCGTCACTCCACCCCTTCGGCTCGTCTCTTTCACTGCAGTCAGACAAATAAAAGAGGCGGCCCCCGGGTCGAAACGATTTCTTCACATGATAAGGAGCCAGTGTCCCTTAAAAAAAAAAGTAAATAAAAACTGAAAAGCTCCTTCCTATCCTCCCTCCAGACCTTCCATCAAAGTGCTACAAGCCGCATACCTACCGACAGAAAATAAAGCATGGGGAAACAGTCCATGTTTGTTGGGAGCAGGCAGTGGACACGTTCTTCCAGGAAACGTTAGGTGGTGATAGGAGGCTGCAGGAGAACGTTGGAGTGACCCTGCAGATAAAAAAAAAAAAAAAAAAAAAAACACAATGAAGCTATAATCTGAGTGCAGCTGCAAAACACTTGAGTTTGTTACAATGTATTTACGTAAAGAAATGCATAAACCAACGTGTGTAAATCTCAGCTTGTGTGGGTAAAAGAGACCCCTTGTCTCTTTAAGGCTTATCATTTCAGCTTGTGAGTAAGCTAGCTATTTGCTGTAACTGGAATGTAAGGAGGTACGCTCCACAACACAGACAGCAGATCACCTCAGACACAAAACTTTATTCAACCTTTGCATCAATAGCAGCGGTGGAACAAAAACCAATGTATGTCTCTGGTCTTAATTAAACAGGGTAAAAACTCAGCAAGGAGCAAATAAAACCGAAGGGGGAGCTTCTGCCTGAAATTATCTCTTTTTATGCAGCTTTTCGAAAAGGCTCCAAACATATCTTTGCAGCATGAAACCTGAAGAGCCCACAGTTTTGACTTCACTTTTGCACTTCTTCTTATACTTCTTCTTATATACTTCTTCTTATGACAGCCATCTTGTCCTCAGTCTGATATGTCAAACATATAATGTTCTGGTTTTAGCTGTCGTTTAAAGCCTTAAAAAGCTGCAGAACCACATAAAAACAAGCTCCAAAATTTCTGAGTGACCACAATACCAGACAAATCCAGAGTAACATATGTCTTCCATCTTCATTTGGAGCTTTTCTCTCATACATTAATACTCTGTGTGTGTGTAAAACATTTTACAGTGTGTGTGTGTTTTCCAGCGTCTGGTTTGGCATATATGCATTTTCTCTCTGGCCCTGCATGGTTCACTGTACATGCAAACAGGGATTTGTTTCCCTGACAGCATTAGGCTGACCTCTGTCTGACCCTACTTTCTCGGTCATGACACTGGATCCAGTGTGTGTGTGCGTGTGTGTGTGTGTGGGACAATGTGTGAGAGAACAGGCCGAGGTGCATCGCGCGCATCCACACTTGAGCACAAATGTGTGCCACGGCTCGCACGTTCGTGAGAACTGTGGCACAGAGAGGAAGAGGAGGCTTTCGGAACATGATCAGCTCTATTACCCATGGGGAGCTGGGATAAATGTGTGTGTGTGTGTGTGTGAGAGAGGAGAGTGTGTGTGGGTCACTGCGTGACACAAATGTTCATTGAACAGAGAGCGGGCCTCTCCCATGATTATAGGGATTCATAGCACACCAGAACACTGACCATACAGCTCATTCTGTAACTGTAACCAGCCACTGTCAAAGCTGTGGGCAAAAGCAGACAACACACTGAAAAAAGAAGGAAAAATGTTTAACCTATGGAAAAAGTCACACTTGCTGACCTGTTTTCAGTACAGATTTTCTAAAAAAAAAAAAAAGGTACAAAATACTTTTTAGAATATCCTACATTTTTTCAGATTCACGTTCTCCCCAATCTAATCGTGAAAAAGCAAAGCAGGACTTCCCAAAACTGTAAAGAGCTTTGACCAAATGGTGCATATAGGCCTCAGCGGTCCCCTCTCTCCCACCTTCTTTGTCTTGTTCTGATCAAAGATAACGTGATCAGACTCTACACATGGCTGTTCAGATGCAGGAATTTGACAGAAATGGTGGGAGGGAGAGAGAGAGAGAGGAGGGCAACAGGTTAAGACGAGAACAGATCTATGACCTGATTTTATCTTCTAATAAGTCTGGAACAACACAGCAGTATTTGGAAAAGCGTCTATTATCCAGCTGCTGTGGGTATAAACTAACATGTTATTGATTTCACTTCAGTGCACAATGCATAAATGTTGGCAAAAAGCTACAGTAATTAAACACTATTTATTTGTTTGCCTTTCTGATATTTTAGTGAAACTCCAATGGAGTAAAAAACTTTAAATTTAGGGTTCAATTACAAGAATAAACTCTAATTATTGTGAAAGAAACACTCCAAACTCCCCCCTTCTTTTTAGTTGTAATTAAAGCAGAATGGGAAGCAAACCCATATTTAAACATTCACAGTCGGTGAGATCATTAGATTTAGGAGGTAAGCAGGTCATTTTGGGAGTTAAAAGCTAAAAAAGCATGTTAAGAAGATAAGAAATGGGGTTAATTGGTTTGTAAATAATACACAAAAATAAAAATTATAACTCAAGTTGTTGTTGTTGGTATTTTTTTAACTTTTCCTGCACTAACCACAAACAGAGTTTCAGTGCCAATATAAGAAGCCAAAAAAAAAATGTTTTCCTTTCTGCATTTTTATTGAGTTTATTGCTGCTTTTTCCAGTTTTAAACCGCCTTGTAAACTCTGCAGCAAGTGGGTTCTTCCATTACAGTACAATTGTTGTACAATTACTCTGTGCTCATGTTATTTTTAGCACTCATATTTTATTGCAAACGTCATCTTTAATCGACTTAAAACCTGCGCTTTAATGCGAAATTATTGTTTATGTTTAGTTTTTTTCCTATTAATTAACCTATAGCCTGGATTAGAAATAAAAGAAAAGTAATGTCTGTATGTAGCCTATATTAAATGATGGGCTGGAATGAAAAGTAAATGAGTGTGTTTTTAAAAAAAAGCAATATTTTTGTTTTTTGTTTTCTTTTTTCTTTTGGGGAGAAAATTCAGAGAAGAAAAATCTTTTAGTTGTTGGGGAGAGAAGGAAGCGCAGGGAAATCTGACGCGTTGTTTGGAAATGACCTCACTAACTTTGTCATTGCACAAGTATTGGGCACAAAAAGGACGCTTAAAGCTGCATGCTCTCAATTTTAAAGTTGAATTAGATTTATACATATATATTATCTCTCACCAGGTTAATAAAGATAAATACATTTAGTTTTTTTTCCTTTCGGGAACGTTATTCTCCAACTAAGTTACAAAAACTCGCAGAAATCTCCATATTTAAAATAAACCATTAATCGGAGCCCTTCCTGTTTTATATGAAATGTTTTGCTGCTAAAAGCTTGAGTGATAAAAGTGAAAGAGTCAGCTGAGGAGCGCTCACCATCAGTAGGTCCAGGAGTCCTCGGATCAATCGAAGAAAAAAAAAAAAAAAAAAAAAAAAAAAAAAAAAAAAAAAAAAAACAGTCCAGGCAGCAAAACGCCAAAAACAAAACAAAAAAATGGAGCCTTGAAGGAGAAGTCTGGAGATTTTTATTCTTTTTATTGGCTCTTTAATCCTTTTTAGTGACACCTCGACACGGTCATCAGGGAAGGGAAGGCCGGCTCCAGGGTTCAGTCTCCTGTCGGGCTCCAGAAGCGTCTGTGCGCAGGACGGCCGGGCTCCAAATGATCCGTCCTACAGTTTTTATGCGTCCGCCCTATTAGCTCTCCCTGCCTCTTATCCTCCTCCTCCTCCGCCTCCTCCCTGTATTCCTCCTCAGTTCCTCACCCACCTCCCCTCATCTGTCTCACACACCTTTGATACCCCCCCCCCCCCCCCCACACACACACACACCACCCCATCTCTCCTCCTTT
>JAUBOC010000002.1:7280231-7294461 GCA_032275365.1 Anablepsoides cearensis
CTGTGATGGACTTGTGACTTGTCCAGGGTGTACCCCGCCCCTCGCACTGTGACTGCTGGATATGGGCACCAGTGACCCATGGATCCCCCAGGGATAAAGTTCACATTGAGGTTATCAGTAGTCAGTATCTTGGGGGGTTAGCACTGACGCCCCACAGCAAGAAGGTCCTCGGTTCGATCCCCGGTTCGGACCTGGGGTCTTTCTGTGTGGAGTTTGCATGTTCTCCTCGTGTTCGCGTGGGTTTTCTCCGGGTACTCCGGTTTCCCCCACCCCTAAAAACATGTCCAACAGGTTGTCTTCAGGCCCAGGCCTCCCTTGAAAAAGAGATCTGAGATCTCAACGGGACTTGCCTGGTAAAATAACGGTAAATAAATAAAATAATCTTACCTGTAGTAGACATGAGTCAGAGAAATCTCAGTTTGTAAAATGAGCTTGTCAGACAGGCCCCTCTTCCAGAGCAGCTTTCTGTCACCTAAAGTAGAACTCAAACGTGTTAGAGTGGTTTAAATTCATGTTTTAATGTACATTTTATATGGCTTCAAGTTTGCTTCGTAGACTGTATGTGTTAGAACACAGTTGCCACATGTTCCAGGTGAAACACAGTTTAAAAACAGAGGATGTTGATTTCTATGGAGGACCGAAACTGACATAATCAAAATTAAAAGACGAAATAAATAAATAAATAAATAAATAAATAAATAAATAAATAAATAAATAAATAAATGAATAAATAAATAAATAAATAAATAAATACATTTAAAATGCACTAATTAATTTTAAAAAGGAGTACTTTACTTCATGCTGTGTAATTTATTTGAGCTTCAGTTTGCACATCTATAAAGCACAAAAGTAAGATGTGAAAAATTTAAGGTTTAAGTTGTTTTAAAGGTTGAAATCTGAAGCAGTCTCAATTCTAATCAGAATTTCCTCATGATTTTGTTACCTAAGATAGTTCTTATTACTGTCTCCTGCATGTAGATTACTGATTCCCTCTTTAAACAACCATTAATAAAAAGATCATGAAGAAGATTTAATCGGCTGTTCTTTTCCAAATCCAAATCAAATCTAATTTTATTTGTCACATATGTATATAGTAATACGCAATACTACTTGCAGTGAAATGCTCCACAAACAGAATCTTTAAATTAAAACCAAAAATTAAATGTGAGAAATGCTGAAGGTGTAAAACAATAAAATTAACAAACACTCAGGTGTAAAATGTACAACATAATCAAAATATTAAAACAAAAGTTTAAAAGTGAACGTAAAGAAAAGAGTAATTTTATGTGCAAAAGTTTGTCTGTTGAAGTTTCTATTTTACGGCCACAAAGAGTCTGCAATGCCATAAATAATAATACAACTTTGTCACTTTTCCTCATAAAATTCGGCCTAAATTTATAATTATATTTAACTTTAGGGACATACTGTATTTTTAAGGGACATCTTACTGTTTGCATACAAATTATAATTGACACTAAATGAATAGGATTTCTTAGGAAGTTCTTTTGAATTTATTAAATCGTTTTGCTTTATTTCTGCAATAACCTTTCTTTCATAAGCTGAATGTGCAGAGGCAGGACAGACACACTGTGGCTGAGAAAGGTGCGAGAAAAAAAGAAAGAAAGAAAGAAAGAAAGAAACGGGGGCTGAAAGACTACAATTAGCCAGTGTATGAACAAGTTCTTATTTATTGACTTTCAGGGGGAAACTTTATTAACCTGCCCAGCCTTGAATGAAAGACACCTGCTGCTGCCACTTAGGCTGTCATTTCTTCAGTGAAGAGCCGCAGGGAGGGTCCTCACTATACCCACCGCTGCCTGCTGCTCCATTGTCGAGTGCTCCATCATCCAGCGATTGAGTGCTAAAGTGTTTACAATGAGATTGGCTTTTGTTGGCTATTGTTGCCAAGCTGACAGACCTTTTCTCTTCACTTGACAGCAATCAAATTATGGTGGACAAAACCACAGACTCCAGTTTTGGTCCCTTTGTCTGCCATTAAAAAACAAACTCTGGGTCTGATTGATTTTTTTTTTTTTCCTTTGAGGTTGCTATTGGTGAAGAGGGCAAATACAAAGGAATTAATTTAACTAAACTGTTAACACAAAACAACCAGTAACAAAAGGGTTTTTTTTTCTCCCCTTTTTGGCGGCTCCCTTCTTCAGGGGTCACGTTGACGAGTGAACTCTTATCAAGTATTTGGCAATTGCTTTACATTGAATGTAATCCTGAGAATAATGTGAGGCAATTTTTTATGTTTTTCCAATTTCTTAGTGCCATCATAAATCTTTTCCTACAGTAGGCTAAGCATTGATCTGATCATCCGGTTATGAACAATAATAACCAGACAAGGCATTATTTGGTTTTGAAAGGTGATTCCGGTTTCAGATTTCACAGGCAAACAAGTACAAATAAAGAACTGTTATTCAATTTTTTTTCCATCCATTCATTCTATTATCTTTGCCCACTTTTTCTTTCCGGGTTGCAGGGGTCACCGGTGGCTGTGTACAGCAGAGGCTTAAGTCCAACACATGGAATTTCATTTCCCATTCACAAACAAAAGAAAATAAATACAGTAATTAAACATGTTTTCTGAGCCAATGTGGAAAATCATGACTTCATATAATTATGAAAATTTTTCAAAATTGCTTAGATTAAAAAGGAAAAAAAATGTTTCACATGTTATTCTTATATGTTTTACAGGTAAACATGTGATTTGTATGTGAAGCTCCAGTGTTTCAAAAATAAATCCATTCAATTTGTTTCAATTTGATCCAGTTACAACTCCGTCCAGTACAATTTACTCAGACTTTTACAATTTACTCAATTCAGTCAGAATCAGAAATTAATAAAGTGTAGAAAACATTAAACTATGAGACAGCAGAACTAGAACCAGACTGGAGAGCAATGTCTCAATCAGCTGATTGTTGAGAGGACACAAAAGAGACAAACTTTAATTTTTTTATGTTTTGTTTTAAGTTAGACTTTGTGCACTCCCTCACATAAGTAGAAAATTTAGTAAAATTTGTTGGACTAACATACAAATAAATTAAATGGAGCCAATACGCAACCAGTTTAGTCACATAGGGATATTGTGACATTTAAGGGTAAATGATTAAATGGATTTGTCCTAATTAGTTTATATTTTGTAGATTAATGCAGTTTGGATTTTTCCCCTGAGAGTGGAACTGTCCCTGAGGAGCTGAGAGGATGACTGAGTCCTCTGACTGAGTGATACTTCCTCTGAAGTGCACAGTGTCAATGGCTAACTTTCAGCAAAATAGATAAAAAAGCCAGAGTAGCTGGCTTTTATCGTCTTTCCTGGGCTTAGGGAGCAGTGATACCACCCATTACAAGGACAGCGCTGCAGGCGAGCTGGGATGCGTGGGCTTCAAGGAGTATCCGTGTGTATACTTGTGTGAGTGCTTTTCCCTGCGCTGATAAAACCGGAGCGTGCTTAGCTGTCTTTCGTCTCTTTTTGCGTAAGTGTGTATTCATTTATTTATTTGTTCTCATTCAGGAAATTAGGTAATTAGAAACCGAGCACAGTTTACAACCAAACATCTACAAATATACAAGCTGTGCACATCCGACATTTAACCTCGCTGGGGCCAACGTGTACTCTGCGGACCCCCTCAGGCAAACATTGTGTTGATGATTAAAGGTGAACGAAAATAATGTTGCGAAGTCAGACGTTGGCTTGTCCTTCCGTCCTCCCAACACCCGGCAACAAACTATTCACTTATTTATACACTGTTAGAAACCATTTGATAGCAGGCACTGGAGTTTCCTGCTTTTGCTTCATTGTGTGCAACATTTGTCCCCATGACTGTTAAGTCGTCTTTTAGTGCTTCAGTTCAGGTGATTAGCTGTAGCAAATTCCCAAGGATTACCAGTCAGCTACCACGTTTTAAAAAAAGTAAAAGCATAAAGGCACACACTTTAACTCCAGTTTCTTTGTAAATCTGCTTACACCATATACAAAAAGCTGCTATTTGATTTGTTGTTGTTTCTGTTTTGGTTGCTCCCTTCTGCAGGGCTCACCACAGCGAGCATACAGGGTGCCAAGAGTAAAATAAAACTTTTAAAACATGTCACTAATACAGTTTCATTGTTTAGCTTATTTTCTGAGTGTAAAATCCTAGTTAGAAAAAATTCCACTTACATTTTATTTTTTAGCTCATTGTTCTTACATTAACTAATTATGTTAATGTTAATTCTAAATGTAAAAATGTTGCTGTTGGCGCGTGGCTTTTCTTGTGACATCCTCCTGCGACAAAAGCAAACACAAAGATGCCATTTAAAATTTTTATTCAAAATGTGTTCATTGAAAACAATATGAATGGTACCTGTGGTCCAGCTGTTTGAAGTGCAGCTCAGACACTGGCCACAACTACAAGTTAGATGTCTTACAAGCAGCATTAGCAGCATTAGCCGCATTAGCAGCATTAGCAGTGTTAGCAGAGTTAATGATTGCTTTTGTCGCAGGATGATGATGTTAAATGTAAGAACAATGAGCTAAATAACAATTAAATGTTAGAACATTTTTAACCAGGATTTTTACATTCAGAAAGTGAGCTAAATAATGACAATGTTTTAGTGACATTTTCAAACTTGGTTGGCAACTTTTTTGTTAAAACTAACCACGTTATACAGTACTTTTGTGGTGATTAATGCTAATTAGCTGTGGTGGTCAACTTGACCAGGAAGACTCAGTCAGTTGTAGATGAATATCCAGTGATTACTCTGAAAGTTTTAATAAAATCCATCCAGCTCCATATTGGTATTATTTAGGGCCAGTTTGCTGTGGCTGCCATCTTGCATTGGATTAGCCTCAGACTGTAATCAGTTGTAAATTTACATCAAAGGATTACTTCCTGAAGATTTCAGTAAATTTATGTCAAATAGTTCTTGAGATATTTTGCTAACAGACAAAGCTGACTCCAATAGTTCATGGCAAAGTTTTAAACACAGATTTTGTGTTATCAGTTTGAGCTCAGGATGTAAGTTTTTCACCTTGCTGTGGTGGTCATCTTCAATTTGAAATCCTCCTGTCAGTGTCAACCCAGAGATGAGTTTCAGGACGTTTCATTGAAATCTCTTTAGTGATTCTTGAAATATTGTGCTAACAGTACAGACAAACAAACACAGACAGACACGGGCATGGGCGAAAACATATTACTTCACCTTCGCCTTTGGGTGATAATAATTTGTGGGTTTGTTTTCAGAGTGAAGGGGGTTAATTAACTGTGGAATGATGACCTAAAATGACCTCTATTCATAACAAACATGAGAGTAAAACGAATCATTTAGCAACATGAATATGGAGACTGGAATTTTTGTGACGTTATTAAAGCATGCATGTATTTAAACGCGAGTTTTAATTTGAATTTTCAAAAATTTTAGGTAAAATTATGCTCACTAAATTAGATTTCTTGTAGTTTTCTTCTCAATTTGTTTTTCACTAAATAATTGAGGACTCAATTGTTTGTTGTCATTATCTTTTATGCTAAGAATAAGATCCTGAAGGCGAAGAACATGCTCTGCAGCATAAAAGCATTGTTGCCGTGTAAAGGCATTCATTTTGAGTTTCCCAAATCCCTTTTCCACCCTTCGTCTGTTGCCTGTTGGCCAGACTCTGCAAACCAGCCATCTCAAGAGAAGAGGCAAAAAGAACTGCTGTGGTGGGTAAAAAAAAAGAAGTAAAAATAGATATAACTTAGAGACACTCCTACTCTTGGTCTACCCATTCTTGCCGTTGCCTCGTGTCTGTCTAGAGTTGCTCTATCTGCTCCATCGTGTGCTTGAACCCTGCTAAATAAGCCACTTTTGTGGTGCTTTTCAAGAGGAACCCCTCCGAGAGGCAGCTTCTTTCTGTGACTGGGGACAGGCAGTCGGCCAGCTTCCAGAGTAAACATATAATCATCCCTCGGACAGCTATAATTATATCTGGGACATGAAGGAACAGAAGCAAGGAAGGGCCCAGCAGATACGCAGCAGCAGCAGTAAAGCAGAAATCTGCACACTTAATATTTGTTTTCCGCTGGGAAATAAAGCCAGGTTGGTTGCAGGCAAACAGAAGGAGAAGGAAAAGCAAGCAGAGTCGCAAGCTGCCAGTTTAAAGGGACAGTTTGGATATTTTGAAAGAGGGTTCTGTGGAAATGTTATGAGCAATTAAAGCTTACCTGATGTAGGGGACTTTGAGCAGCCTCAGTTTGGACAAATACAAATTAGGTTTGACCAGTTTGGCGAGCTAACAGATAATCACATGGTCACTTACATAAAGTTCAGTGGTTTTCCAAATGGCTGCCGGCAGAGACAGTATGCCGAGGAGTAGAGTTATATTTCTACTAACCTTTTTAAAGCAATCCTGTTCTTGAAAAATGCATTTTTATGTGTTCTCACTCTGCTGCTTCTCCCCATAGCAGCTCTTCTTCTATGCTTTTTGACAGTTTTTCTTCCCATGTTTAGTTGTAGGGCTGTTTCCTTGAGAGTGGAACAGGAAAGACTCATTTTTGAGGGTTGAGAAACATCCAAAAATACAGTATTTGACTCAAAATGAGGGTTGTGAAGACAACTGTAGAAATAAATAAATGAAAGAAAAAATGTAAAATATCCCATACTAAAAAGTATTACCGTATATGCAAATGTCCTTTAAATATATTAATTTCAAACTAAAAATAATACTTTCAGTTTACTTTGTACTTAAAGTTATGTATGTTATGCTTGTCTTATACTAAAATATACTGAGTGTACTTGGTGCATTGGGGAAACAATATACTTAACTGTACTTAATAATATGTACTTGAGGTGTACTTCTGTTGGGTAAAAGATTGTTTAAAAGATTGGCTAATAAAAAAACAAGACAGTGGTGCCCAACTTGGAGGTTCTCACAGGGGGGTCCCATTACCTGCTCACAGGTTGTGAAAATATCTATTTATTGTTTGCATATAAAAATCACCAAAACAAGTCCATTTGAATAATTAAAACACTGTAACTCAGTTCTTTTTTTTCCTCTTTCAAATAAAAATTGTAGCTATTCACTTTATAATTAGCTTAGCTTCTCAGCTAACTTAGAAGTAAGAAAGAGTGGGCTTTGAGGAAAACAGGTTTGGCACCGCTGAATGTTTAAATGCAGATTTGTGTTGCTACAACATCTTGAACTGTAATTTTTAATAGCGCTAATTGACAGGGCTTTAATGACACACTGCACTCTGGCATTCCCGGTGTGGGTTTTTGGCTTGAGGTCAGTAAAAAGAGTTCCCTTCAAGCAGGTGAGGTTCTAATTGTTTAAAACATTTGCACAAAAACCCCACTTCAAAAGACCTGAATATCCCTTCAGCCGTTCCATTTTGTCGTTCCGACACACAGGAGCACACCACCTTGCGTGCACATTTTCCACCACTAACACTTGAACCACAGAAACAGTTGGCGGTTTTTTAGGGGGGGACGATGGAAGGATCCCCTTTGAGGCCTTTTATTTTATCCAAATTCTGTCACAAGCAACTTAAATGTGGTTAACTAACTAGCAGTCTTTGTGGTCAGCTCTCATTCCAACAGGCTCTAAAAAGAAACGGATTATAGTCCCTGGGTGGAAAATCAAATGACTTCCAGGATGTTTTTCTTTCTTTCTTTTTTTTTCAGTCATTAAAAATGAATTTGTCACTACTGAGCAGAATAAAAAAAACCAAAGCCTGTGAATACCTGTTTTCCTTTGCATCACCTGACTCCTTTGAAAACCAGTCCAGCCTTCCTCTTTTATGGGAAAGTTCCCCTCTAATTTTCCCAGTCTGCGATGCCCTCGAGCCAGATTTACAGGGGTGTGTGGAGTTGTGACATCACAGCATTTAGGCAAATTTCATGTAAAAGGACAAAAAAAAGGGAACACCTGAAGGAATTCTCTATAAAGCAGTGGAAATACTATAAAATTATAGGAAGCGATTAGCTGATAATTAGGCAACCCAAATAGCCCCCCGCCGTCCTCACACATCATTACAGCCTGCTAAACGGACTAAAGCATGAGTGCAGAGAACTCGGAGGGGTTGTCTCTCAGGATGCAGGTTGAGGCATCGGGAGCAGGCAGCAGCTGGGGTCAGGAGAAGGCACGTTAATCACAACTATCCTGTCAACAACAAAGACTGGGCCTCACCCAAACGCTCTGCTCGGTAGCTGTAATAATGCCACATGAATCAGACCTAGGTGTCACAGGAGAGTCGAGAGGAAGGAAACAAAAACACGGGTCGATGATGAAATTACAGCAGCGAGCGGCTTCTTCTTTAGCTTAATTATCACTTCATTACTCCAACACCCTCTCAGCCCCAGATAAAAAAAAGACGTAAATCAGCATCCTTGACTGTTTCATGATATAAATTATTACTTGTGTGACACACCCATCTCAGTAATCAAGACTTTTTATTTGCATCACTTGTGGGAAAAAAAAGCTGTGAACTTGAACGTTAAGCTGTTTTGTTTGGCTGCATCTCTGTAAACTCTTTTCCTCATCATCTTAAAGTAGATTTGAACATTCAAGTGCACTTTTTCTCAGTTCTCCAAGTTAATGTGTTATTTCCAGCTCCACTAATTAAAACACAAGCACTTCCTTCAGTGACCAGACTGCGACCCCTCATTGGGTCACATTACTGAGCCGCGGACTTGTTTAGATGTTTTACTGCTAAAGAAAACATCATTAGGGTCTGTGAGGGTATTTCACTTTTCCCTCATGACTGCAACCCAGAGGTAACGGCCACCCAGCCACAACCCCATCCCCCTGCAAGGACTCTGGCTTTAGACCTGACCTTCAACCTCATGACCCGCCACACACACGCAAATATGTACAAATTTCAAAAAGAATTGCCCTTTTTTTTTCTTCCTCAAGCTCAAATCATTTCAAAGTGTCTCTTTTAGGGCTCTTCCATCTGGATTGTCTCTGCTCCAGCAATTGTCTGATCTGACACAGGCTGATAATAAGGTCAGACTCAAGTGAAACCAGAAACAATTTGTTTTGGTCTGAGCTATCATTCCATTTCCCATAAGCCTGTGCCTCTCCCTTCTTTCTCCTCAGCCTCTCTTTGTATCTCTTGCCAAGAGTTAAAAGGCAGGACTTTAGACACAGTTACAAAAAGCAGCTGCTGAGTAACTTTTCTCTCAGAAACCCACTAAAGGCCATCGCAGATTTACATATCTTAGTCCAAATCACAAACTGCATGCCTTTTTAGAGAGCCCCAAGGAGCGCCGCTCGTTCATTTGGAGCAGCGTTTCAGAGCCCACCTCTGGAATGAATAAAGGAGGAAGTAGGGAGGCCACACGCACCCTAAGGCAGGAAGTGACATAGCCATGACGCTGGGGCAGCAGTTGTTTTGAATCTGGTAAGACAAAAAAATAAAGGGAGTTCTTAAAAGCAACAGTAAATTCAAGGAGAAAAGGGATGAGAAGAAGAAAAAGTTAACTTAATTAAAGCTGTTGCCTAAAGCAGCATTTTTCCATTCTAAACAAGGCCATACTAAACCCACTGATGTAAACACAGCGTGGCCTTTGACCCCAGAGGTAAACATCTGCTCATGGATAAGCTTTCACCCTCATCTGAGCATGATGACAGTGATAAAAATGCTTTTAACAACCAAACGTTACATGCAAAAAGAATTTTAACTTGCAACTTCAATTAATCCTTAGCTGTTTTCAAAATGTTTGCAAAAAGGTTCACTTTTAACGATCTGACCATCTATTTTATTTATTATATGAGCTTTTAATGTTTCCTCTTTCTTTGCTCAGTGAGCTGTAAATGCCTGTTTTGATTGGCCAGTTTCTTAAAATCACAATCCACTTTCATGCGCATGGTCAAAAATGCAGTTTTGCAAGCAACCTTTGTTGCCCACCTCTTTTTTGTTTTGTACCCAATTTTCCAACCCCCCATTTTTTTTATTTAAGCAGCTGATGTTACAAGTGCTTCACATAAGCTCACAAGATATACAATTTTTATGAGCTACACATTGCATCAAAAAAGCATATATGATTTGTATACTACAAAGAATTATCACATATCATATATACAGTATATATCATTAAACATGTAAGTGTACTGTGTAAGATTAAAATTACTGTGATAATAATGAGATTTTTATCTCAAATAGCAAGACAGATGCAGTGAGCCTCTGTATGGAGGAAGTCCTCCAGAGATCATTGAGCTACTAAGTCCTGGTATAGGTTTTTGAGGCTTGTCTGTCCTTTATTAGGTGATGTAGTAGATCCTATCTGTTAGGTATTGTTAAAAACTGCCTTAAAAAACATTTAAACATAGTAACTGCTTGATATTTCTCAAGTGAATGAAAACATTAGTAGAAAAAAATAAGGTGCATAAGGTTAGACGTTGAGAACACCTCAGAAAAAGCTATGTGGGAGCAACTGGGGTATCACAAATATACCTTAGGTGTTGTAAAAATGAAAATGGTTGTGAGCTTGTGTCTCTATTTTCATTATGGTTGTGAGCTTTTGTCCATACACCTAATGTTACACGAGGAAAGGGACATTGCAAAACACTTCAGAGACTTCTTCATGAATGCTGTTGGTCAACTACTCATAGCCCAGGGAGATACCACCTTTAGTGCCTTGGCAGATATGCCTTGCAAATTAAGAAAGGATCTTGAAAGGGTAAGCAGCAGCCAAGGGGGGGTCAAGTGCCAAAAGATCCACAAAAGAACTGGTTAAGCTTTGGGGCCAGGAAGGAGACATTTAAATACTGTACACAAACATGTCCATGTTCTGGAAGCTGCAAGTTTATCATAGTGGTTGAAATTGGAAAAAAAACGTGGGAAAGAAAATTAAAACTGAGGTTCAGATTATGGTTGTAGGTCTGACTAGACCACCGCTGAGAAACAGCAGGCTGTCAAGACAGACGACTTCCTACAACTAGTGGAGTTTGATTATCCCCTCAAGGCCCAGAGAGAGAGCTTTATAAAAGCTTCCTAATTAAGATCAAACTATTTAAAAATGGTCTAATGAATAGGCCACTAAAAGAATAGAGAGAATGAGTGACCACTTACTACTCAGGGGTTCCTGAGGTTCCACTAAGGTCTAGTTTGGGGGGAAAGATCAGAACATTGTCACCCACAGTTTTTCTTTGAATCTTTGTCTTTTTAATGACTTTTTCAAGTAAATCTGTGGCTGTAAGCCAAAAATGTAATATCTAAAAGCCAGACCCTTTTTCTTTGTTTTATATGATACAGAGGGTTTGGACTCTCGACTATTGAGAAATAATTACTTGCCGGAGGCTCTGTTGAAGTTTAAAACAATTTGATTTTAGCCAATCGCTAACATTTAGCCGTGATCTATGTAGTGCACCAGCTCAACCGTGAAGGAAGCTATGCTAAGATGCTAACTGTGTGCTGTAATCAACCATCCCTTACTGGGAAGGGAGAAACAAGATGGCTGTAAATGAGTGCTGCAGGTTTTGTGAGATAAATCTAATTTAATTTGGAAGCCCTGTCGACACGGACTGAATGGTGTCATTCACTTCCTTCGCTGCCATTGCTAAACTACATGCAGACTAAAACAGCACAAAAAAATCAATGTCATTGTTCAAAACTCCCTCCTTCTGTTCACTGATTGACCCGGTTGAAATTCTACTGGGGAAATCCATGTTAACGGGAGAAAGTCCAGACGGAGCAGAAATGGGAGATTAGAAACAATTGTGTAGGAAGGCAATTGCCAGGCTAAAACATGACCATCAAGGCAAATTTTATTTTCAACTCAAAACAGAGAAATCCTGAGCAACAGTGCTAATAGCATTGCTTTTTTCAGTGACACTTTCACACTACCCCGATAGCCACTACATGTTGATTTGAACTTATCACAACAATAACTCACTTTTTGTTTTTTGACCCAAAGGCACAGACTGGACCAAGTGACCGATCCACAACATCTGATAAATCCTACATTACAAACAGAGGGATAAGCTCCTGGAGCTGATTTATCATACCACTCCCCCCTAAAGCTCCCTGCATCCTGGTCACCGCCCTCCATGACTGATAACCTGTGCTGATCCTATCTATCTGCCTGTGTGAACAACGAATGCAGCAAATTCACACCAGCTCTTCTGAGGTTACGTACGCACACACGATCCACCTGTTATGAGTATGTATGAGAAATAAAAGGCACAGATATAATGCATTCAAACCCCAGCTTCAACCCTAATTTAAGATTACATTTTCTTTGAATAAAATGTCCAATTCAGTCAACATAAAGGAAAAAATGCTTCACCGTTATGAAGACCACTTTCAATAAAGTCAACTAGACTGATCATGAAATGCTGGTTGCACTGGCCATAAACAGTACAATAAAATTTCTGCTAACTGTCTTGGGCTCTTTTCACATGACACTTGTAATGTTTGCTGTTGAAAAGATCCCCTTGTCCTAAGTTGCTGGGTAGCATGCGGGGTGTTATTCCCCTTCACATAAATAAAGGGGTGTTTTGTTCTGTCGGGGTTTTGGGGTGGTATCAGTGTGCTGCTTTCTGCCAAGACAAAAAAAAAAGAAAGAAGAAGAATATGGGCAAATAAAGTAATCTGAATAGAGACTGAGATTTGTTTGGTTTAAAGGGTGAACCTGAAGTTATGCATTAGGTAGGAATCAGGAACCACAGTAATTCTGCATATGAATCCAGGATGGATTGATACCCCAATGTGTAAAGAACATCATAAGAAAAAGTAATGTTTATTATACATTGAACAACTAAATTCAATGGAACTACCTTTTAAAAATCAAACCTTAGAGCATAAAATGTGTCTCCAACTGTTTATCAGTGTGTGTATCCACCAGATGGCTGATTGGTAGGCAGGAGGAGGGGAGTTTTTTTCGGGAGGAGATGCTGAGCTGAGAATGCCAGGAATGTCCAGCCCTGTTTACAGCCTGGGCCAGTTCACACCTGCAGGTCAGGGTGCTATCACCAGGCTGGGGCCCCTCCTCTCCCTTCTGCCCCCCTCCCCTCATTACATGGGGGTCAAGCTCAGAGGTGACCTAATTAGAAGCTCATTACATCACAGACAATCTCCATTAGCATGCCAAGCTGGCCTGTTAATCCATTAGCACCACAGAGGCCCACAGTGCAGTCTTTACATTCCTGCCTAGACGGCCCTCAGTTAGGGCCCCTGCCACACACAAGGCCTCGCTCTTACATCTCTTGTAATGGAAGACACTGAGATAATGCACATGTTCTGTTGTAATTAAAAACAATAGCAAGAATGTTAATACACTGGTATTCCAACTATTTTATAAAGAGAGGAATTTTAATGTGAGTCATTTTGTTAAAAATAAATGCTTTATTCTTAGATAAAAACCTTTTTTGGGATTATTGAGCCAACTGTTAAAAAATAAAATTGCATTTGCATAATTTACTATAGATTATTTTGTTTTAATACATTAGCAAACCATTTGGTCTTATATTCACTCACTATTAGTTCATCAATTAAGTTAGAATTAGGTTTCATTTGTCAAAACTGTGGTTGCTTAAATATAAAGCAAGGCAGATTGTTATGGTTCACAGCTTTACCTCAGAAATCTACTTCAAAAGATGTAAGCATTCTAATTAAAACCAAAAGTGAAATAAAAAATCATATTATTTAACTTTAGAGTTTGTCAAACATCAAAAAGCCTTAATTCTAACCTTGATGCCAGAATGTTTCTTATTTATCCCAACCACTGACAAACATCAGAAGCAATAGCAGGCTCCTCTGATGTGTTTTTCCTCATTGTGAATGTCTAAAAAAATAAAACTGATCACTTGTACCCTGCAAGTGAACATTACTAAAAATGTTTTAGATTTCCAGATGCTGTTTATGAAAACCTGACCTGCTCACACACTAATGCTGTGATTATAACAACTGTTTAGACAAGACTGTAAAACACATTGAATAATCTCATTTCATTGTCCATCCCAGGCAGTGTTGCCAGATGGGAAATGTTGAATTATCGTACCAGCAGCTCAAAATTATCGTATTTTGAGAAAAATTATCGTACACACCCAATTTGCATTCTAAAGAGGCTCAAATATACAATACATGCTGCTCAGCTCACAGGTGCCCTGTATTCAACAAACTGCAAATTATTTTGTTTATAAGAAAGGTAAAAGCACTGTATCTGACTGTTGGGTGTCTTTTTTTTTCTTATTTTTTCTTTATCAAAGCTTTGTTGTAAACAAGAACAAAACAGGGAGCCTGTGGTAATGCTGCATATAAAAAGAAAT
>JAUBOC010000002.1:7323855-7354012 GCA_032275365.1 Anablepsoides cearensis
TTTCACTTTTTAAATGGAATTACTGAAATAAATCTACTTTTTCATGATATTCTAATTTTATGACCAGCACCTGTAGTTCAATTCAACACTACAATCAACTAACTGTTACCTTCAGTTGTTATGAAAACACAATATATATATAAACCTAGAAATTGGCATCTGTCTCTCTAAGAATTCCCTACCGTTTTTGACACTCCCACCTCAGCAGGTTTTCAACAGTGCTTCTGGCTAGAGGTGCTCTGTGGGGTGGGAGGAGCTAGGTACAAACCTCAATTTGACCTCAATAGTGTTTACACACAATTGGTTCTTGTAAAGGGTGAATGTAAACGGATATTTTTTAAATTCTTCTTGGTTCAGACCTATATTGCCCTTTTACTCTGTTCTTGAAACATAAAAAATCCAATTATCCAAAACAGTCCAGGTGTATCCTACCTGAATATTCATAAACCCCTTCAACTAACTAATAGTGTACAGCTCTTTATCATTACATGTAGTTTGTCTGCTCTCCACAGAAATGTCTTTTTGTTTTTCTGAGTGCGTCTAATTTAAATTCTGCTATTACACTGACTTGTCTCCAGAGAATCAAGTGAGACTCTTGTTAATTATGTCACTCTTGACTGTAATAAAACCTGGCCCCACTCTACTAAATACAGGGACTTGCTCCTTGTGGATTTGAAAGACCTATTTAGTGAAATTGAAATCAGTTCGCTGCATGTCATCCTGAACAAGGTGGTGGTAGCATTGTTGGAATTTTTTCTATCAGCATCACAAAGTAAACTACATTCTTTTAAAATGACACTATAGTTTTTGTTTGTTTTGAGTGCAACTGAATCAGTGCTATGTGTTTTGCAGAACAAGACCATATCCCTGTGATGAGAGGCCAGTGGTTTATTGATGGCACCTGGCTTCCTTTAGAGGAAGAGGAAAGTGACCTCATTGAACTGGAGCACCTGAACCATTTCCGCGGGCAGCAGATGCAGGACACCTTCGAGTCAGATTTGGTGGTCAAGACCGTTGACAGCAAAGACGGTGAGGAACGAGACAAAATGGGTGCGGGTGTATTTGTTAAAATGTTAAAATATTCTCAAAGAAGAAAACAGCACTGAAAGCATCCATTCTTGTAACTAGGGCTACATTCACATTGCAACATCGGAATGCTCAATTCCAAATTGATATTTTATCATGGTCATCCACATTATAATTTAAATACTACCAGTAGTCCTTTTTCTACTACTGAGTCCGGCTCCGCTCGGCTCAGTTCGGGTCCTTTCCCAGCGGTTCTAGCTGTTTTTCCACTGTAACTAGGGTCCCCGCTCTGTGGGCGGTAACATCTTTTAAAAGTGTGTGGTAAAATAAAACTAGCCGCGCTAAAGCTGCTGTTTATTGTTGCTCATTCTGTGCTAAAGCTAACCGTTGACATAAAAAGTCTAATATTAAGTCTGTAAATAATACTCATACCCTGCTACAGCAAACCGTGGCTTATAAATGCAGTCAAACAAAACCAAAATGATTTTCTTATAAATGAACTGCACACTTTATGCCTAGGATTCTGAGTAAATATGTTGATTTTTTTCCTTATGGATTTAACTAATAAAACAAAAGTGACCCATCACATCAAAACGAGGATTAAGTCCAAAAGTGGAATATGGAGAAATAGGCAAATATAGTGTTTTCATATAAACACTTACAAAAATTGTATTTCGACAAAATATAACGAATAAATGCCTTATCAATGTTTCATTTGAATGAACTGTCTGAAGCACTTTTTTGAGCAGTAACAACAAAAAAAACTTATTTTGAGGAAAAGTGCCTTTAAAATTTTGAGATTTTCCATGTGAGCTAGCAAAGTTTTTATTTATTTCCAGCTTGGAAATCTCAGTATTTAAATAATCTTTGAGATTTCTTCTTCATATGGAAATGAAAAATTCCTCAAAAAATTTACATAAAAATAGGATCAAGACAAAATATTGATGTATTATCGTATCCAACAAGACAAATTAAGTCATATCTCTGGATAAGTTTGTGACATCAGAATGATCCAGGTATCAAAATGTAGCTTTTAAAGTCAGGAATCTGAAAATGTAATTAGGTCATTTTGACCAAATTTGACTTGATCCTCATTTTGATATGATGGGTCACAAATAAACAGTAATGTGGATAGTATCTTTATTGCACAAAAAAAAGTCAGACAATGTATAACTACATTTAAAAAAACTACACAACCACCTAAAAAACTACTTTAAAGTCTGAACGTAACAGGAGCAGCTCTCAGGTAGCCCAGCCTCTGGCTTCTTCGACCCGGATAGCGAGGCAGCTGGTACCGTTCGATGCAGAGAAGGTGGAGAAACAGTCCAGGAGTTCAGCTGGTCACTTGTCGAAGGTGACTCTGAACAGAAAACCAATAATTAGCCTCGATTATGATCAAAATTAACAATAAATGTAGAGCTGGGGGTGTTGTCTATAGCCTTTATAAATAAAAGGTACAGTTTAACAAGCAAGACTTGTGTCCCAAAAATTACGTTAAATATCTCACTAAATGCATGAAGCACTCATCGTCTCCAGATGTGTCTGTAGTTTGTGAAGAGTCCGGTCTACAGTTAGCAGCACACAGAACAGTGGCTATAGAGAGAGATCTCCTCCATTTACCCAAAGCAGCTCTAGTCCCACTGGTTTGAGCCACTCCAGCTGCTGTTGTGGTTCTTCACTGCTCTGAAAACCAGCTCAATATATTTTTAGCTTCTCCGGGTGCGCCGCCATCATTTGTTAAATCTCAACTTACTATTAATAAACGATGTCATCCAGGCAGCTCCACTGGCCAATCGTGACTTGCTACACGCTTCGGCACCCTCACGCCCCAAACGGTGCCACCTCGAGAAGAGGTCTGAAAAAGTGGTCCGAAAGCGGGCGGGAGCCACAGTGGAAATACACAGAACAGGTGCGGAGTGGGGTGGAGCCGAACTGAACTGCGTAGGTGGAAAATGGACTAGTGTGAACAGTCCAGTGGCCCACATTCTCAGGAGAATAGCATCTGTATATCAATACTGAAGTTGTTGTGAAATCAGAGCCGACTAAATTAGAATCTGCTGTGTGTGTGTTTCATCCAGTGTTTATATTTGATCTTGCCATGGCCAGTTTACAGAAGTGCAGAATTGCAATTCTGAAACTAGAAACAGAAATTAGAAACAAACTCAAGTATTAATCATGTCAGGCTAATATTGATATCAGTCAAACCAATACCAACGTTAGTATCATACATGTATGTTGGTGTAAATTCTGCCATCTGGCACCTGACCAATCCAAAAAGTTGAAAAAGAAAAACCCACAAAGAAACTGGACTTTTGTTCTATAGCTGAAGATGTGCAGAGTTCCAAGCTTTAAATCACCCATCAATATCTGGATCAATTCCTATACTTAACATTAAATATGTTTCAGGTTTAGTACGGTAAGGTCCTAGGTGGGATTAGAAAAAATCAGATTTGTCACGTTCAGAAATCTGGTTTGGGTGACATGCGGGCAAATAAAATGGATTTGGGCCCCTTTTGCTAGCAGTGTGAATGTAGCCAAAGTTCTCAGTAATATATTTGGGCTTCACAGTTATAAGTGCAGGTTTTGTGATGAAGTTAGTTAAAGCATCACCGGATAGCAGGAAAAAAATCCCTACAAAAACAGCATTTTTAAGTGATGAGAAGTGAATTATGATCATCTTGCTTCCTGTTGTATTGTGTCGCCACTTAAAGAAGTGATTATGGCAGCAGGTGCATGCTTTCATGTGTGCGTAGGTTTACTCTCAACATCCCGCTCGTGTAAGCAGCCTCAGCCTGTACTTCGTAGCATGTCCCTTTCTCGATGTGCTGGCTCAAGTAAAATGTAGCAGGCTCTTGCTGGGGACAGCAATAAGAAAGAAGTTCTTTGATTCAACAGTCTCTTTAAGGCTGCCTGTTCCATGAGACTTTTTATCAGAGAAGAATGTGCGGGGGTGGGAATTTGGCAGATAAATAAAGCAAAACAGAGAGAAAAATGTAAAAATCATTAAAAGTGAATGTGAGAGTGGTGTAATATTTTATTCAGAAAAAGGGATTTAATCTTCAATCACATCTGCCTAAACATACTAAAATATTTAAACTAACTATCTCATGTTTAATTTTTAACTGTAAGGACTCAGAATGAAAAACATTTATCCCACATATAGGTTTTAAATACAACTTTCAAGTCTGTATGGTTTCTGTTTTATCTTTAGTTTGCCTTGGGTTTTAGTTAGCTTCAGGTCTTGTTTTGCAGTCAACAAATTAATATACAACAGAAAATTACGCGGAGCAATAAAACTGTCTCTTCCTTTACTTAGAAAAAAGTGTGAAGTCTATAAATAAAGTCATCACCTGCGCTGAAGAAAGGGTTCTCAATATTCTAGCACTGTCTCACTTTCTTTGTCACTATTTAAATTATGCACCTTTTATTATAGATCTGACTTCTGGAACAATCTGGCACTTTCTCACATGAAATCACAGGATCATTGGAGAAAAAAGTAAAAAGTAACCTGGCAGACACAGAGATATACTAACAGACATTAAATAAAGTGCATTAGTTAAATGTTAACTTATCACAGAGGAATGTTAGGTTATATTCAGGAAGTTCTTATGTTGGTCTTATTTATTTTAGATGTATATCACAGGATTTTTAACTAGGTATTCTGTAATACTGTAAGAGAGAAATTTATAAATTTGACCTGTTATTGTGACATAATGAATGTAGCAGTATGGTATATTGTACATGTTAAAATCTGTGTCTGCTCTATTTTTTATCTTCATCTCTAATGGAGCAGCAACATCAGGGTCTGCATAGAAAAGTACCACCTCCTTTGTTTGCGCGTTGTTTTCAACTTCTATATTTAGCTGAGCCTGAAAGCAAAGTGGATGGTAGATCGAGTTAATTCACCTTCCTTTTGCAGATGTTCTAGGCAGCCTGTTACAGAGGAGTATTTTATTTTAAAACTAATAATTTGAAGCACTCAGGGGCTATCCTAAACTGCATTACGACTGATAAATGGATTGTAAAACCAGCACACTGTGCCTTTATATTATTGCAGTACGTTTATTCCTTGTTAGACCACTGTCTCACCAACCTACCATTACACTCGCTTTGCCTCTTTTTTTGCTTGTTCCACAGTAGAGAGCTGAAATGAGGGGTTGGTGAAGCAGAAGACATGGTAGATAAACTGGTGTGTTGTGGAGGCACGATGTAGATAGAACCTTTGGATGCATAGTATTCTGAAAAATAAAATAAAACCACAGACATTTAATTAATTCTGAACTTAAGATGATTCCTGGATCTTCAAGGATTTCTTTATTTCATTTTCAACTGGCATTATTGTACTAAAGAAATTGTTCTCCTTTTTACTTGTAACTGGTAAATTGAGCTTGAGGAAAGTTAAGTAAGAAACATAAGTTTTGAGTTTATCTTTTAGTGAGCTTTGATCAGCTAAACAACTTTCCAGTTCTGACTGTAGGAACAATGTCAAAGCAGTGGACATGGAAAAAAGCAGTGAAAGCATTTATTTAGAAGATATTTAATATTTTTACTTATGTGTACAGAATACAAAGCTGGTGGTAGAAATTATAGGGTGTGGACTCATTTTTCAGGTTTAAAAGACATTAGGGAAAGTTACAGCCAACAGGCTTGGAAAAGCATCCTTTTCAAGCATTGTCTTCTGTATACTAATACAAAGGCAAGGCCCTCAAGTTATTTATTTCAAACTCGTTTAAGCAGTACTTGACTCTTTAAAACATGCATATTTTAAATGTAAATATCTTTGAAGGTTTTAATGAAATAATTAACAAATTAGTTAGCTTTATGTGTTAATTGTGATGAAAATGTCAACATTCTCAGTTTTCTTCAAACCTATACTACACAAATGCAAGTTATTAGTGAGCTTTGGTCTCCTTATACACATTCAGTTCATATTAGAAATCCCAGTCAATAGAAAGCACTTCTTTTGAATGGATCCATCAGTGCTGTAATGTCCAAGAAGGCATTATTGATGGCTCGTATAGCAAACAAACAAACAAAAAAAACTTGATGCTCAGCAGTTTTGTCCTCCTCCACAGCACTTTACCTCAGCTGAGGGAAACACTGCTGGCATTTGCAAGTCTGATAGCTGTGTTGGTCTGGATTGAATGATCTATTCAAATTTGACACTTGTAGACCAGTTTTTATTAACAAATTCTAATGAGGTCTTTTCAAACGTTCCAAAATACCAGTGCACCACAGATTTGTTGTAATGGATATGAAGTTTCTTTTATTTCTGTTTTTATTACCTTTTTTTATTTTATTTTATTTTTTATTTATTATTTAGATGATGATATAACAATGAATTGTAATGCCATGTTTGTAACAAATGTGTTTCCAAACTAATTATATTGGTAAGTGGATGTGACTTAAAGACTTTTTAGAAAGTAAATTTAAGCTTAGTTTAACTTGGATGTCTGTATTCATATATTAACTTTGATTGTAAAACAAAACATTACAGACGTTTTCTGTTGGAAAGTTGTTAGTTACACAACCACAACATTTTTATGACAGGCTGTATCATATTTGCTTTATGGTTAGAAATATTTGAAATCTGTACCTACCATTTTTGAATGAGTCCTGCCCTTGACTTCACTTTACTAAATTAATTAAACAAACATAGAAACAGAAGTACCTAAGAGTGAAATGCTGTTTTTAAACTTACAATATGACTGGGGCAAATGAATAGACAGATGCCTTGTATAGATAGCAGGTCTTAACTGAGAGCAAACTATATGCTACTTCAGTGTTTGTGAAACGATGCTGCACTAAGCTGTAGACTCATCCTCCCCTTTACGTTATTATGTCGTCGTTCATTTACTGCAACCATGTTCTTGCAGGAGCAAGGACAGTTTTGTTTGTGTCGGAGTAGTAACCTGATTGCAGTGATGTTTGATAGAGTGGCAGAAAAAGTCTTATGTGACTGAAAATGGACTCACTATTTGTTGGTTGTTAGTTCTCTCCCACCTGCCCCCTTTCTACCTCCCCTTTCTGTTCAAATGGAGTGGATATCAGACGAGTGCTAAAACTACATGTCACAAGCGCAAACGCTGCCAAGGTACTGTGAAATACCAAGTCTTCTGTTTACTTCTGTTGTGTTAGCTCTCTTAGCTTCCTCCCCTCCCTTTTTAGATGCTAGGTCTCTGTTGGAGTACATTTTTCTTTCTTTTGTGGTACCAATCTTTTGAAGCCTTGTATTTAGAACTAGACCTAGGCTCAGTTAGACATGGTGGACGTAAAACTGACTTGCACTGTTTTCTCATTACTGCTTTAACTGGGCCTAGATGCTAGAATTCTCTTTGTGTGCTGTGATCCAGACTTTGGTGCTACTGTTGCTGCTTTTTGAGGAATCTTGTGTATCTCCTTGCTGGAAGAGTAAGCAGACTGCATGGTTCACTCAACCACAAGGACCAATCCAGTAACCACTGGATCTGTAATAAACATCAACCTCCCCTATGCTTGAATTTTTTATTTAGCTACGTTTTCTCACTATCTGTCTTTGCTTTCTCGCTCATTCATTTGGGTAGTACTACTGTAGCTTTAATGAACCCATCATCACCTCAGTAGAAAGCTTTCTGAACAATGCTCTCTATTGACAGGAAAACACATCTGATGAGATGCAAAGAGGAGTCATTGTTGTCCTTTTAGTGAATTATAGCTCTTATTCACTCCCAGGTCCATCTCTCTTGTTTCTGTGTGAACTGAATAGAAAAGTCATCTTCCAGGAAAATCAAGAGGACATTGACCTAAAGACTAGTGTGCAAATTAAACATCAATGTGAACAGGTGATTTTAGTAATTATGCACCAACTCACTTGTAGTTTTTCCTTTTAATTTCATTATTGTTACAGTCTCTTTAATGCTTTGAAGTAGAATTACTCTATGTAATAAAATTAACTTTTAAATTCTTGTCCACTATTATTAGTGATTGAAGAGGGCTCTTTGTTCATTCCCTTTAACCTGTCCCTTATTATGCTGTGTTAATTTTCTTCCCTAATCATACTTTTTCTTTTTTGTTTTGTTTTTTTACTTCAAATGTTAACTTGTATTCTTATATTTACCATTGTATACCGTCTCTTCATCCTCTGTTATCTTATTTTGTACCTGAGTAACTTTGTGTAGCTGTGCCAGAGAACTAGGTCACAAAACATCTGACTGCCTACTCTTTTGGATTTTTCAACCTTAATTCCATCATTATCGCTTTCTTTCACAATGCACTGTATGTCATTAGAAACAGGAAGTGCTTATCTACATCACCAGAAAACATGATAATGTTCAACAACAATAGAAAAAAACTAACTCATAAAACTTATTAAAAATCTTTTGCCTAAAAAGTTACCCTGTGAAAAAGAACTGCAGTGCATTGTCTTCGCTGATAGAAAGTTATTTAAACCTAACAAATGAAGGAAATGGCTTGTTTAACAATGTTAGAAGACTCATCCTGTGGTTGTGGAAAATTTGTTACTCTGTTGAAGGGGAACTAAATGGTTGGTCTGTATCATAAAGGGGGAAAAGGTAAATATTTCTAAAACCTCTACAATTATGTCAAGAACAGGTAAACATTTTATTAAAGGCTGTAAGATATGTGAGGATAAATGATCTAGAAGTCAAATACAAAACGTATAGTAGAACAAAAGAATAGTGTTTTATGCTAACTATGATTGGACTGTGGACCAATGGGAGGAAATATACTCTGGTCTAGATTTAAATCTGTGGGGCAGTAATGTGATCTGGGGTTGCTTAGTTTGGTAGCCTTTTAGCTTTTAAATTGACTAAATTCACCTGACTACCAATGCTGATTTGCAACTTCCCTTCCACCACCATTGATAAATTTTTGTTCTTCTCTGACAGTGCAAACATATTCCAAGATAACAGTCCAAGGATTTATTTATTCAAATGTAAAATAATGATTCAAAGAGCTCATGACAGTCTGTTTTACGTATGGTTTGGCCCCCATAAAGTCCTGACGTTGATCCTTTTGTGAATTTTTGAGATGTGCTGGAGATCACTTTAGTGTAACTCCTCGTCCATCAATGCAAAGTCTTTGCAAAACTGATAATATGTTTTTGTCATATGTCCTGCTCACTCTGTAAATCAAAGCAGAATATCAGCAGGATTAAATGTTTAATTACTGAAGAATGAGTATGAAGGGAAAAAATGAAAATCGTATGAGGATGTCTATCATAACAAAAAATACTTTTTGAAATCTCCATAGCTTTATAGCATGCACAGTTAAATAATCTGTTTAGTAGGTTTAAATTTTCATGGGAACAGTGGTTTTCACCTGCAGAACATTAGTTGTGAGATTGTATTGTTTGATGTCAAAACTAAAACCTGTGCTGGAACACAGCATTTTTCCAAGAACTTGATCCTCTTCAAGGTTTTAATTTCCTTTCTGGTTCAGAGTAGTACAAAGAGTCGCAACTACATGCTGGAATGTTGCCAATTTACTCAACAAATTCATCCAGGCGAACTTGACCGAGTGAGGCATGTAAAGGACATGCAGCAGATCTGCAACTCTCTCTCAAGTCAACCACTTCCATTTTTTGCTCTTGGCTTTTGTAGGTGTCACTTGGTTTCTCTCTACCCAAAACTCTGCTCTTACTTGCCTCAGTCACTGCTTAAGAGAAAAACCCTGAATAAAAGAGTTACTTATGCCACTTGATGAGAAATTGATTGGATAACGTGAAAGCAGGATGACAAGCAAGAGCTGATATATGCTATCATGCTGTGTGCCGTGTCTTTTTTTTATTTTTCTATATGCAGATCAGTGCTTCAGGCTGCATATATCTGAGCTGTTCTAGACTACTTTTAAAATCACAACTTGGTGTAATTCATACTTTAATCTCTAGTTTTGGGTTATGTCTATAATTTGACATTTCATTACTTTGTATTTTTCCTTCATTGTGTTTATTGATTTTTTTTTATTTCTCTTTGCCAGATTACCCATTCCCTGTCTCAAACGTTCTTCCAATTCCTCTCTCTCCATGAATTAATTGAATTTCTTCTCTCTCGATGCCCCCCCTACAGCCATCCACAGTTTTAAGCTGAGTCGAACACACGTGGATTGGCACAGCGTGGAGGAGGTCTACCTGTACAGCGATGCTACCACTTCTAAAATTGCTCGGACTGTCACCCAAAAACTGGGCTTCTCCAAAGGTGCCTTTTTTGTTTTGTTTTTTGTTTTTTTCCAAATGCATTGATCCTTACCTCAGGTTTCAAACTACAGAGTTCATAAACAATACTATTGAGATTTGCTTTTATTGTTGATAGGAGGTACTGCTTTATTATCAGTCTCAGGACCTCCGTTTGGTTCAGTGTGTGGAAGAGAGAAGATGTTAAATTAAGTTTAACCCTCCCAGAACTTGATTTATTCAGTATTTATGACTGTAATTTGGTTTGATCTTCATCTCTGACTGGCTGATTGTAAGAGGAGGAGGTGTTACTTTTTACCTCAACCTTTCGTAACCAACAAATTGCCTGTAAAAGGATCTCTGATCAGACAGCTGGTTGGCTCCTATCACCATTTTGCGTAGCACACAGCTTGATTAGATTATAGGTTTTAAGTAAAGACACACTCAGCCTCAACGTCACATGACAAGTTCAGCCACACATCTCTGGTCACAAGAGGACTTCCTGTCTGACTTACTGACCTGCTTGGACACAACACAGCCTGTTACCTAAACATTACTACTTAGCTATTAATAGACTCTGAGTGAAAAGGTCTTCTTTTTAGCAGTGTTGGACACAGAATGCTTCATTTGAGTGTTTTTTAAAATAAAGGTGTTTGTTACAACCTAAGTATCAAATCTCTCCTGTTTCAGCCTCAAGCAGTGGCACGCGGCTCCATCGAGGTTTTGTTGAGGAGGCCTCACCAGAAGACAGACCCCCTCACACTACACACGTTGTCTTTGTGGTGCATGGAATTGGACAGAAGATGGACCAGGGACGCATAATTAAAAACACTGCAATGTGAGTTGGTGTTTGTAAAATGATGACTTGATTCATAATTGCCTTGTAATGCTTCTTCTTTTTTTTCTGCTTATTTTAAAAGTAGAATCTGAAACTGAGCACGGTAACAGTTAAAAAGAGGAACTTTCCCCTTTTGAATGTATTTATTCATTCAGTTTATATTTAAGCGCATTGTCCAGGAAAACAAAGATTTTTTGTTCAAATATTTTCTTTTTTTATTCAAGTTCTTTTTTTTGCTGTCACATTATTTGCATTCACTTCCTTCTTTTTACTTCTGTACGTTGGGTACAAATTGTACCATCTAGTTAAATCATTGGAGACTATTGACTTTTGATTTGTATTTTTGAGCCAGCTGGCAGCTCATTTTCAGTTGTTTGGCAAATGTTCATTCTCTTGTCAAAGAGAAGAGCTCATCATATGATAAACAAAAAAAGTCAGACTTAAATATGAATTGTTGAACATTAAGACCTGCAGGATGCAATAAATGTCTTCCTTTCTTACCCTATTACAGACCTGTCACATAAAACAGTGCTGTGTGCACAACAAACCTGGCTGCAACATTGTACATATTTTTCTGCTTTGACCTTTTCTATTAAATGATTAAGAGATAATGTTTTTTCTCTATAACCCACTTTTCATGCATGTTTCCAGTTAATGTGAAAGGGTCAAAAATAAAATATTTAGACGTTAAATGTCTGCTGAATAAACATAAAAACAAAAAAACAGTTTTACCTAAATTTTAACACAGAAAGTCCAAACACATATACATGCGACCCTGCTAGACTGCTGCTCTAATCAGCTTAAAGTGCCTGTGACATCAAATTTTTTTAATAAACTTGAATGCATTTTTGGAAAGATAACAATGATAACATATTGCAAAACAAATTTCACGTTTCTGAGATGAACAGTTGTTGAGATATTTGCATGTGAAGAAACAGGAAGTGATGTGAAAAGGGAATGTCTGCGTGTGAAAAGAGCGTTGTTACAAAAGCTAACAACACAGACTGTAGAGAAGAATCTGATGTTTCTTTAAATTCTTTTTAGTCGCTATCAAAGAGAGATGAATAAGATTTAAAGTTTAAAAATTTTTGTTTTAATAAACAGAAACCAGCATGTTTATTTTATTAATGAGTTCCCCTTTGATGTCACTTCCTGTTTCACTTTGCGGCAAATTCAAAAGAAAATAGGTCAGTTATGTGACAAAATGGGTAAAATCATGTGTACTATGCTAATTTTCTTAAGTATAAAGATTTTTACTCTGACTTTTTGTATTTGAAGGATAGGCATGTCACAGGCACTTGAAGTTTCTTGTTTTTTATCAAACATTTTGTATATTTACTCCGATCTCTAGCAAAAGTAAATATTTGTGGCATCATCTTATATGTAAAAGATTGCAGTATGCCTAATTGCACTGCAGTCTCTCAGTTTATCTGTATTTGTCCTCATGCTGCTACTGCAGGTCATTTGTAGTACTACTGCAGCCAAAGCCAAAAGTGTCTGTTATACAAAGTTGGCTCTTAATCACTGGCCCAGTTTAAGCTGACTGAGCAAAGTACAAGACAAAGTCAGGCTTCAGAACATGTTTAAGCCTGACTCAAAACTTTTAGTAGATTAAGGAACACAAAAAGAAACAATTGGAATTTTATTTAAACCTTGAATAATTTTAGGACTGTGCCTGTCAAAGTTTCATCATCCTTGAAAAAGGTAATTGTTGAAGTCAGGGACATTGTGTCCTAGAACCTGATCAGGGAGTGTCTGAAATGTTTTTTCATCAACATGTTGTGGGTGCAGCTCAGAAAACTGGGTAACCAAACCTTGAATGTTCTTGCTTACACTTGAGATACAGTCTCATCAAAACCAAGCAGGTTCTTCATACAGAGACTAGTGGTACAAACGCCTCTCTCAGTTTACATTTCTCCAAGTCAACACAACATCACCCTCCTTCTGTCTTTGTCTATTTAGTGAATCATATAAACTCAAACAGAGCCATTTATGGTAGGGAGCAGTGTTTGTCATTGTTTCTGTTCTACACAAGTGAAGCTGTTACATCAATGACGATTGAGCTGGACATCTTTAGTAGTCTAAAATCATTTAGAAAACAACCTCACATCAATCTGAAGTGATGACAGCTCACACAATATTTTCCTCCATTCAGTCAGAATCATTGTCATATTGTTTCATTTCTTTTTACATGAAGTAATAGAATCAAGTCTAAATTTAACACAAAAAAAGCCAAAATACATATCAGTTGTACAGCTTTTTTTATGTGTGGTAAAAACACATTTTCTTTCATATTGTGTTTAGGTTGAGGGAGGGAGTCAGGAAGATGGAGGAGAAGCACTTTGCAGAGCACAACGATGAACATGTGGAATTCCTACCTGTCGAGTGGCGGTCTAAACTCACACTAGATGGAGGTTTGTAAGAGATTCAGTCCTGTCAAAATCATGAGTGAACAAAACGTTATGAATTTATTTCAACTCCTAATCTTAACAAGTTGGAGTTTACTGCTTAAATAGACAGATTTTTAAATGTAGCAATAAGTCTGTTTTGTGCTTCATGTTCCCTTAGATACAGTAGACTCAATCACGCCAGACAAAGTGAGAGGACTACGAGACCTTCTCAACAGCAGTGCCATGGACATCATGTACTATAACAGTCCACTTTACCGAGATGAAGTGAGTTGTACAATTGTAGAAGCTGATAACTTATGCCTGGTAGCCTCTCCCTCTTTAAAATGTTTTCACTGTCTTTTTTTATAGATAACCAAGGGCCTCACAGAGGAGCTGAACAGACTGTACTCGCTCTTCTGCTCACGGAACCCTGGGTTTGAGGAAAGGGGCGGCAAAGTGTCTATCGTGTCTCACTCCCTTGGCTGTGTCATAGCCTATGACATCATCACCGGGTGGGATCCCGTCCACTTCTGTCTGCAGGAGCTGTGTGCAGTGGAGGAAGAGCAGGACATGCGCTGGAAGTCTTATGAAGAGAGGCAAATTTTAGAAGAGCTGAGGCTTTCGAAGATCAGGTACAATCTTGTTCCAGCAGATCAGTGACTCAGATTTTCTATAAAAGTTTAAATTAGGAGAGGGTCAGGTGATGTTAGCGTTTTGCACTATACTTTGATAAGAAAGATAAGAAAACCTTGCTTGAGATTCCTGAAATTTTTTGGTTGGTTTTTGGCAGGTTGCGAGAACTGGAAAATCAACTTGTCAAACTGAAAGCCTCTAGACCTTCAGCGCCCCAAGCTCTCAAATTCAAGGTGAGGAGCTCTGCGTTGATGCATTTTATGTAAACAACTGTAACAGTAGATAGATAGATAGATAGATAGATAGATAGATAGATAGATAGATAGATAGATAGATAGATAGATAGATAGATAGATAAGTCATTTTATTTAGAACATCTGAGTGTTTTGCTATTTCTGAGTCCATATAATTGACCCGTCAAATCAAAGCAAAGATGTTACAAGTAGTGTAGTGAGAAAATAGGCAGCTATTTGTAAATAAACATGATTATATAATTGGATGTTGTTAAAATATGATTAATGAATACCTTATCTGTGGGTCTATAGAAGGAAATATCTTTCTTATAATCTTAAAGAAGTTTTTGAAGTACTTCTGAGCAGGACCAATTCTGAGCAGAAGAGCCCTAAATTGTCACTGTTTTCTCTGGACACTAACAAAGCTCCTTTTTATATGAGCTGAAAAATCCAAACATGGTTTGAGATTTTCTCTTTTTTAAATGACGTCAAGCAATCCTCATTAGAATATGCAAAAAAAAAAGATTCAAATCCCTTTTCCAGGGCTCTTCCAGATTAGCAAGACAAATAAAGCCCAATGTCTGGAACAGCTATGAAGGTGTCAAAATGTAGGTTAAAAAGCAGGAATCTGAAAAGGTGCTTAATTTAGTTTGACCAAATTCAACTTTATCCCTGATTTGATGTAATGGTCACATGTTTTAAAAGGAAAACGTGTCGTTCACCGTTCGTGTTGTCAACTGAAATACTAAAAACCTCCATTCGATAGTTTTCTGATCATCTTTGTGTCTTTTGTCTCACAGGTGGAAAACTTCTTCTGCATGGGTTCTCCTTTGGCAGTCTTCTTGGCCTTGAGAGGTATTCGCCCTGGAACCAGCTGCCATCAGGACCACTTCTTGCCTACTTCTATCTGCAGCCGGCTCTTTAATGTCTTCCATCCCACTGACCCTGTGGTCAGTTACGCCTAATTATCTCAGTTGTTACAGGAAGTCAAGATTTATTCCTCCTGTTGAGAAGTCAACACAACAAGCTCTGTAGAACATTAAGCTAATCAACCATGTGAACTGAAACTGTCTCTATTTACTATCTAGCTTGTACTTTATGTTTTTTTTCAACTTCCTCTGCTCTGTTTAGGCTTACAGGCTGGAGCCTCTCATCCTTAAACATTATAGCAACGTAGCTCCTGTTCAGATACACTGGTGAGAACCTAATGTTGTTTGTCTTTGTAAGAATGGTCTATTTTAGCATTTGTCCTTCCAAACACACCGGCTTTGTTTCGTTCCTCAGGTGTAGTGCCACCAACCCGACACACTACGATGAGATCAGACCGACCTTCCTCAACCCAGTCAAAGATTCAGCTTCAGACACTGAGAGCATCCCCAGTCCCAGTACTTCTCCTGTCCTCCCTCGCAAGCACTATGGAGAGTCCATCACCAGTCTGGGCAAGGCCAGCATCCTAGGTAAAATATCGTTAGAACGTAAACTTAGCATTAGAAGTACAAGAGATATAGAAGGAAAACAAAATACTTAAGAGACTTAACACATTAATATGGTCTTTGTTGAAATTCCAGTTTGTAAAATATATGTAGTAAGAAAAAAAATTCAATGCTGCCATCTTGTGGCAATAAGTCATTTTTATTATATCATCTTCAAAGTATCAAAACATTATTACAAACGAAACAATAAAATGCTAACTAAGTTACCTTTTTATCATTCCATAATATTTACCTGCAGGAGCTGCAAGCATAGGAAAAGGGATAGGAGGCATCCTCTTCTCTCGTTTTTCCCGCTCAAACAGCCAACCTTCAGTGTCTTTAGGCCTTGAGGGCGGAGCAAATCCTGAGGAAGAGGAGGAAAAGCACTCAGAAAGCCAGTCATCCTATGGCCTCTCCAGTATGACCCGGCCCACTTCTCCCACTATTGAGTCAAGTAAGTTTTTCAGCTGTAGAGGATTCTGTTTGTAAGAGAAGTCCTTTGATCTTTTAGAAAGGAGAGCAATAGTGTCATTTCATGATCATAACACCTCGCTGTTATTCTGCAGTGGAGCTGGAGAGGCGTATCGACTTCGAGCTCCGCGAGGGTCTGGTGGAGAGCCGCTACTGGTCGGCAGTGACCTCACACACAAGCTACTGGTGCTCACATGACATAGCACTCTTCTTGTTGACCTTCATATATAAACAGAAGGCAACGCCTGCTGCCCCAGCCGAAGACACTCCAGAACCAGACTGAGGCAGCACACTGGTTACAACACAAACACACCTGAGAGGTGTTACATAACACTTAAGGTCAACTCTGGACAAAACTCTAAACACTGACTTGATTTAATTATTATTAATATTATTTTTTCATCCTTGCAAACTTCTCAAATGAAAAACTTTATTTCTTGATGATCCAGCTGTTTTACCATTAGGGAGTTATTACAAAGAAAAAAACTAATTTAAAATTTCAAGATGTTCGTTTTTTTTGTGCGTCTTTTTAAGTTTGTGCACAATTGTGCATCCTCGGAGCCAGTATGACCACATCAGTGGAAACAATGAGTTAGATGACTTCATCTTGTGGATTATGTGTTCATACGTTAACTCCAGCTGCTCTCACTCACACAGTTTGGAGCCCTGTGACTTTTGACTCTGCTGAATAAGTTTCAGTCATCATTTTGTTTACTTCATGAAGAAGAGAAAAATACAACCGTTCGATACACATCTCATAAGGGAACATTTAGTTCTGTGAAAATGCTAATGCTAACATGGCGATGAATTGCCTTTTGACATCTGCTTAAAATAATGATACTTGTATGAAAACTACAGATCAGTTTTTCACACCGTCCAAAAAATAATAATAAAAGGGCACAATCCCTTTAATAACTGAATGGCAATATAAGAAAGGAAGTGTTATTTTTAGCTTCCCACACTTTTGAGATAGTTATAAACCAAATAAAACCTGAAGTGAGCATGTTAGCTTTTTTATTCTGTATGCCATGTAATGTTCAAAATTATGTTAAGTCCAAAAGAAATGGCATCACTGTTTTTGTTTTGGAAATGAATGTCTTGCAGTAGTTCCAGCTAAATACCCTCATGATGTTCCAGGTTACACTAACGGAGCCATACAGTCGTGTGGATTGTATCGTGACGGACAGATCAGTGCACTGAAACAAGAACCAGATTATTTTCTTAGAGTTTATTAATCCAAACCATAGAAAGAAAAAAAAATCTTGATGTTGTGATTTACAAGAGTTTTACTAAAAAAAAAGAGAGAGAAAAGAACAATCACCTTCATTTATCTGAAATCAGTGCTTTTTTGTTACTAATAAGTTATATAAAGATTTTTTTTGTCTTTTTATTGAGGTTTAAATTAAATGAATGGTTCTATATGTATTTTTTCTTAAAAACTATTTTCATAGCGACTCTTCAAGATACAAAACAGAATCTCAACATGTGGAAAACGGGATTCAAACTTGTGGCCAAATAACATTATTGTGTCTAGCTGCTTTAGGAACGCTACTGCTTATAAATAGCCCCCCAAAACTTAATTGACAAAGGGTAATAAAAAATTTCTTTCTATTATGTATGTAATATGTTGCACACTCAACTTAATTGTATTTCGTTCTTTATTGTGGCCGATTTGCACTTTTTCTTTCTTTCTTTGTTTCTTTGATCAAATCTTTATATTTCAGGTCTCTTTTTCTAAGAAAACCTGCAGTTCTGTTCACTTAGGCAATCAGTCATTTAAGTTGTGTTTGCTTAAGTGACACTAGAAAAAAGATTAACCTCCCCCAAAAAAAAGAAATAGGAATACAAAATTATAGAGGTGGTAGTTATAATTTAGCAGGAAATAAATAGCTTATGCACCTTGCATGGTCTGGAGTTAACGGTTAATAAATGTTGGAGCTATGAAGACAGTGCAGTGTGCCAACACGCATCTAGAAACCTGCATTTTTAAAATCTTTGCAATGAATGAAAAACTGAGTTTCATGCAACAGATTTGACTAATACCAGTGTCAAATTCAGTTAATGCAGTTTTATTTCATCATGGGTTTAAAAGCTTATTTGAATTTGTTGCACTGTCTGTAGCTCTAAATGTACAACAAAAAGGGCTGTTGCTATGGGTTCACCTCTGAATAAAGTCAGTTTATAGATGTTAAATGTCTGTTTTATGTTTGCAAAGGCCAACTCACAAAACCAGGCTGCCTTGAAGAGCTGACCTGAGTGACTAGAAGGGGGAACTGAAGCTAGGACTAAATAAAAGGCAAAATAATCAAGTATATTAAATCTGGTGGATGTTGCACTGAAGCTAAGGAACGCAGCCCTTCATTGTGTTTTCTTTATGTTTGCTTAGCATGTGTTTCATTAATTGATCCAGAAAGCATTTTTACCATTTAAAAAATCCTGTTTTCACTGTTGCCTCTGCATCTTTCATTCATGCAATGCAAATATGTACTTTAAGGACGTGGACTGTGCGGGGGGCTGTCCCAGCAGCGTTTCTGTCATTGTGACTTGCTTGTGTTTCATAAATGTATGTGAATTTCGCACATTTTGTGTTTTTTTTTTTTTTTCTCCATTCTGGCAGTTCTTTTAAATCAAGCACAGATTTATGAATGTGTTCATTCCACTTGCTGCAAACTGAGCAAGTCAACTGAAAAAGCATTACCAGGAAATGTTTCTGAATTTAGTGTATCTTTGACTGTCGGGACGTTTTAATGTACAGCTTTTTGGACCGGTGACAGTATATTTTTCTTAGTAAAGGCACCACAAACGTCAGGGAATCATCTGCTGTTACATGCGTGTAGATTCAATTTTTTTTTTATTGTCCGGTTTAAGCCATCATTGATGACAGCAGTTAAGCTCAATTCTCTTGTCTCTTTGTAAAAAATAAATAAAATAGTCACACATTTATGAAGAGGTTACAGTTGGCTTGAATCCAGACAAGTGGTCTTAAAAAAAAAAAAAAAAGATGTGCATTAAAAGTAACTGGCTCAAATGAAACGTGTTGGTCGCACTGGTTCTAACTTTGAGATAATGTCCAGAAAAGTTGTGTGTTTGTCCTTAGAGCTGTGCAATAACCCATGCCTGTAATGGATTCTAACTGCCATCCAAAGCACTGTATTTGATTCCTTTTATTAAAGCATTTCCTTTTGAATACACCATCATTTCCTCACTCTGTCATGTTTCACAGAAGGTAATGAATTCGGGGGATTTTTGCCACGTAGCAGGAGTTAGAAATCAGTTTTTAAAGAACAATGAAGCTGTTCTGCTCCTCAGATCAGATTCTTTCCGAGCCGCCCCCCTGAAGTGACTAACAGACTTTGTCTCATGTAGTTCAGCAATAGTTCACATTGTAATCCATTCAAAGTCATAGGTTTCACATGAACTTGGCCTTTTGTTTTACGTGTAGCAGTAGACTCTGCAAAAATGACGTCTACAGATGAGAGTACCCGAATAAGAGCTGACTCATGCATCATGGATAAAATGTTGCTTTTCTATTTGTGTCCAGAAGAGGTCAGTATACTGTTAATAATACTGGAACTAAGACCCACAGTGACCATCTGTTCAGTGCACAGTCCTGCTTCTATTTAATGAACCATTTCAGCAGCTATTCAGTTATATGTATAAATATAGTCTGCTTTTTTGTAACAAATGAAATGCATCCAAATGCCAAAGAAAGTGTCAACTTTAGAGTTCCTTCACTTCTTTTTTTTACCACCTTCTTCCTCCCTCCCTCCATCCACATCATCAGCCTCCAAAGCCAACTCCCCATCTAGCTCCCCTGCTTTTCATCTTAGTCAAATGTTTCTTCTGCAATTAAAATCACAGCCTTTAAAAGGCAATGGGTGGGCTGCCAGACACTGACAAGGGGGTCGGATCAGCCTGGGAGAGAGGTTATATCGCTTTGATGCAGGCCGAGGTCTGAAGGCCCTAGATTCCTTTAGCTGGAGGACTGGAGCTCAGTGAGTTCAGCAGGAGTCTGGGCCAGAAACGCAGATGATTCATGGGATGTTTTTGCTGATCACTTGGAGAGCGAGTCACGGAGCGTTTATTGTATTTTAGCTTTGAGGAGACAGAAGACAGCTACATTTTTCTCTAACGTTTTTTTTTTTTTTCCCCCTCCCAGACGTGTGATTTGTGTGATCACTTGAATGATGTTTCAACAGTAGCTGGCAGACAGTCATTTTTTGTCTGATCCCCACAAAGTCATTCTGAATTCTGTGCACGTGAAACAGAAAACACTTAAAATGCATACTGAGATCAGATGATGTCTTAGTTCAGTAATAGTTCAAGTAGACTATGGAGCTAATGTAAGACATAAATATAGCAATGATTCAGTGTTTTCAAAGAAATTTCAACCTATTTCTTTGAAAACACTGATTCTGAAAGAAAAATCCTGACACCAAAACAGAAAAAAAAGAATGATTTTAGAAGTACAGCTAATGTTTTACCGAATGAAAATTGCTTAAACAGCGTTAGTGTTGAACTCTTCTGTCATTTGCTCAGTTATTCACAGTGAGAGAACTGCTGGTCGCTGGGTGCTGATGAAGACTCAGCAGCATTATTTCCATAAAAGGCAGCTTGAAGTCTCCATGAACGCTGCAACGACCTGTTACAGTTTCTGCGTTGGAGGGTTTAAATGATGCAAAAATATTTGCATAAGATGAATGTAAAACACATACCAAACACTTTACTGTCACTGACTTTTTTTTGTTTGTTGATGTTCTGTTTTATAAAAACGTTTTAAATTCTCATCGATTAAATAGTTTCCATTTGCAGTATTTTGCTATACATTGAGGTGTTGATGCTGTATATTCATTAGGGGTATGGCATGCCAAAAAATACATGTTCACATAAGAGTCGCAAATCTGATTTACAATGATTCAGAATAGATATAAAGTGTCCCAAAATGAAGCTGTTCTGGGATGTACGCATGCAAAGAAAGCAACAAACACAAAAAGAAAACTACAAAAGCAGAAGAATAAGGGATTCAACTGGGCAAAAAAACAAACAAACAAAAAATAGGTCTCAATATGTGTCTTGCAATGTGGAAGAGAATGGGGGTTTCATCTGTTTGCTGCAGACAGCAGAGCCAAGCTATCCCATATCATCCCATAACTTTTTTTTAACTGAGACAGATGTGCAATTGCTTAAAAAAAAGGTCACCAGTGCCTTAACCAAAACAACCAGAAAATCAATTTCAAATCTAATCGTGGCCACAAAATGCAGAATCGAATCATGCAAAAGTAAAAAATTCCCACCCCTAAAATTCATGCCAGTATCTATGCCTGAATATTGGAAATGGCTTTGAACTTCTTTGAGCACATGGTGCTTGATTTTACATATGCACATTAGTAACTAAAAAGGCTGATTTGGTTATAGGAGCCATTGCCCCCATTGGTCACTCCTTGATGGTGCCCCTGCAGAGTTGATTACAGCTAATTATGTAGGCTAAGGTCGTTTTAATGCATCTTCTCAACCTTGTATGGATGCAATGGAAAATATACAAATAATTATTTTGTCAAACAGATTTAGTTACTTGTTTTTGTGAGGAACCTATTTGTGAAAGAGTTTATAATTGCTTACTTTGTTGATTTAGATCATTACAGCAAAATATAATCCCAATAAACTGTTAGAATGAATCCCACTTTTTACAGCATGATGCCATCATATCCCATTGTACATGATCTGCCTCTGCTGGTTCTGGCTGTGCTCTCGCGAGATTAAAACATCTGGTTCTGTTGAATATTCTGTTTTAAAACCTGTTAGCCGCGTCAGTAATTAAACTTTCTTTCTGTGTCAATGACGTGGCTCATGATGAAGTATAAACAGACTGGCCCACTCACTGATGCTGTGTAATAAGCTACTTTTAAAAGAATTAAAATGTGTTTGAGGTGATGGGGGACCAGTGGTCGAGCGGAAAGTCTCCCAGTAAGAAAAAGGAAAAGTGGGATTGGAAGCAGTGACGCTATCGGAAAGAGGCTGGACTCCATTAATTCGAGCCCTGCTGCTGCTGGGAAAACTGTTTGGGATACTTCACTTCTTCGGCGTCTTCTTCGGGGGGTGGGATTTACTTTCTGCTTTTATCGCTTTATCCAAGACTTGATTCATGATTTAAAGGAGGAAGGGTTGTTCCGCGCCGTGTAGTCGACTGTTTTAGTGTCCTGTTTTCCCTCGTCTTTGTGAAGGTGAGTGTCCACATTTAAATGTTCGTCCTCAAACAGCTTCCCTCCTCCGTCCGCCGCGCCGTCAGGGAAAAGACAAACCCTTTCCGAACAGCTTAAAATATGATTTATTCAACTACTTCAACTCTTTTTGGTTCTCTGTAAGATTTGAGTTGCTGTTTGTTGTTTTTCTAACACTTTGGAGTTGTTTAGCGAAGGGCTGAGTCAAATGTTGAACCCAGCCGGGGAGTTGTTGTCAGGGCTGAGCTTACATAATTACCTCCCCAGTTTATTTTGAAGAGAGCCTTTCCCGTTATTTTTGAACAGGTGAGCTGGCACATTTCTAACAGCTGGCGGCCGGATGTATTTCCTGAACTTGTAGCCGCGGGCTTATAGCCTTTGTTCGGCTGTGTTTACGGACAGAAAGGCAGGCCACTCTTTGGACCAGAAAGCCCTGCTTGGATAGAAAAGAGTGACAGATTCAACTGCACTGAAACTTTTTGACGGCGCATTTTTTTTCACCCCCAACAGAAGCGAGTGCGTTTTATAGCTTCTGAAATTACAAAATATTTGTATTTATTGTCTTCCTCTAGCTGTATTATTAATGTGGTTGAGAAAGTGCTCCTCATTGAGCTAAATCACCACAACTGTCAGCACTGCAGCAGCACCATCACAGTGGCTCTGATGGGGGATGCAGGCTGTATTTCTCTGATTAAAAGTAATAGATTTGTAAAATGAAACAACATATAGGCTATTTCAGAGCTCACTATTGGCTTTTTAAATGTAATTTAAAAGTGGCTGTCACTAATGTATATCACTGGAATATTTGCAGGAAGAATGTCTTGGATATTTTATTTGTAAATTTCAAGATTGAAACTATTTTTCTCCCATAGTCTAGAGCAGTATTGCCCAATCCTGGTTCTCAAGGGCCACTGTCTCGCATGTTTTCGTTGTTTCCCTGCTCTTCATCACTGGTTCATTCAAATCCGGTATGTCAAAGCCAGTGGCTGAGCCAGACATTTTTCTCAGGGGTGGCCAGACTGGGACCACTACTCACACAGGGGTGGCCAGGAAAGTTACATCATTATTTACTTGAAAGTTTCTGCATATATTTGAGTTTTTGTCATTTCTGTAAGTCCTTATACAGGCAGTGACTACCTTATAAACATTGGTATCAGAACCATTTTAAAAGTGGGGGGGGGGGGGACACACACTGTTGGGTGTGGGGGTCTGGGGGTCCTCCCCCAGAAAATTCTGAACAAAATTAGATGCCATTTCCTGCATTCTGGTGTATTTTACTTTACCAGGTTGTTTAACATACTTTACCTACATAAATTAACACTTGATTTAATAATTATTTCAGAGACAAATTATTCAATAAACTATTTCCACTATCCTGTTTTTAAATTCACTGCTTTAGCTGAGATAATGTTAATTAATGTGACACAATTTATCATATCCAATGACTTTAGTGGTGCTTTTTACTTTTATATTGTTTATTGATTTATTTTTAATTGTAAAAATATCATTGTGCCAAATAATGATGACCCTCAACTGCATGTTTAAAACTAATATAACTTATATTAATATTAATAATAATATTAATAATAACTCTTTCTGATTTAGTGATAGGTCTACTCATAACCAAACACACAGCATCATGCAGCCTTCAGAACATAAAATGAAAAAAAAAAAAGATAATAATAAATGGTCACCATAAGTCCAAAAGTTGACACCATAAGTCAGATTACATAGGCATAGGTTCTGTATATAAAGAAAACCATCACTTCCTTGTCATTACTCTTCTTCAGTTATAGAGCTTAGTGATGTTTTAAACTCTTAAACACTGCCACCAACTGTTCAGGAGGATTATTACACCCCTAAAGGTTGTTTCACTGTGGAAGGGAGGTGTACAGCAGGGTGGCCAATGAGGTGGCCAAAGATTTGTCTGTGGTGGCCATGGGCACCCCTGGCCACCCCCTGACTCCGCCCCTGGTCAAAGCTGAGAAACAACTAAAAAAGACCAGTATAGTCTATCCTGCATTTTTTTAGTTGCTGCAGCTCTTTCTCAGGAACAGGACAAAGTACCACAGATCTAGAGTAAATTAATTCCTTTTTCAGTTTATTACTTAACAATTGTCATTTAATCTACATTTTTAAGTGCTCACATCAAACACCTAAAACATTTGATTCTGTATTTACTATATTGCAACTTGATAATGAATATTAACATTTTTTTTTCTGAATGCTTATGTAATTGAAATTCCTTCAGTGTGTAGCACACACTTTCTTGTGTAATGAGACCCTTTTGGACATTTTCACATGCCGTAAATCTACAGTCCCCAACTTTTTTTTTTTTTTTTTTTTTGAATCATGGAATGGTTTCATACAAGATATGTTTTCCCATGGTCTAGTGGGGATAAAAGTTCTTCAACAAAATTTGATCTTTTGACTTGTTAATGCTAAGGTTATCTTGTTGTATCTTGTTTTCTGTGTTCTACTGCTTATCCATAGTTGAATCACAGGGGCAACAGGTCTAGGAGATAAAGCTTGGACATCCCTCTTCCCAGCGACATTCTCCAGCTCCTCCTGGGGGACCCTGAGGCATTCCCAGGCCAGAGAGGATGTATAATCCCTACAACAAGTTTTAGGTCTGCCCCAGGGCCTCTTTCCAGTGGGACTTACTCAGAAAACCTCTATAGCGAGTCATTTTATGGATAAACATTTTATCAAAGGAAATGTTAGATACTGAAGAAGTTATTTTGCAAATGTATATATATTTTTCCAGTTCTATGAATTTGTTGTTGTTTTGTTTGGCAGGATGGCACTGGATGGGATCCGGATGCCCGATGGCTGCTATGCTGATGGGACATGGGAGCTGAAGATGCATGTGACCGACCTCAATAGGGACGTGTCTCTGAGGGTCACTGGGGAAATCCACATCGGTGGAGTTATGCTCAAACTTGTCGAGAAACTAGGTATGCTTGCATGTGTTCTGTTGTACACTTTGAAAAGGTGTCTGACAAGCTGTAAGATGATTTAGCCAATAAATGGACACATCAGCATTCTGTCATGCGTCTTCAGAAATCTGTTTTATAAGTAATAGAAACGGTAAACATTTCTTGTTCTACCCTATTGCATTTATGTGTGTCAAAAGCTGTTTTGTGTTATCTGCTCATATGTAACCATGTCTTCATCTACACTTTTTTATGCATATTTTGAATTACCACATTAGAAAAGGTTGATGGAAGGGGCAAAATTTCTCAGTTTTTACGCTCGCTTGAGGTGGTTTTTGGATTTTCCGGAAAAAATGTAATGTGCTAGATGGGAGATGGAAACAACATTTGCTGAAAAAGTTCTGACATTGCGAACATTTACCTCGCATAATTGATCAGCTGTTCCTTTGTCTTCCCGTTCATTCCCATAACAAAAAGAGAATTGCATTTCTTTCTCTACGTCTCCAAACAGCACGTAACATCGGCAACTAGTTGATATGACAGAACAATTAGAACTTGCCCGATAGCAAAACGTTCATGAAAACCTTCCTTTATTGTCCCAAGATGTTTGGTCCCTGCTAGTTTACAATCACTACTTCCACACACTTGAATTCCCCTGACAAAATGCAGAAAAATTAAGGAAGGGAGCCATTTTAGAGAAAAATCTATGAAATATTTTTAAGGCAAATTCTTAAACACATTCTTCTGATAAACAGAAATGGGTGAATCCAAACTGAATGTTCTTTGTTGCCCAACATCATATGTATTTATGCACATTTGTTAATTAAAATAGAAAATATACAAATCTTCGATCCTACTACATTCAAATGCATAACTGCCGTTCTGTTCTTAACAAGTTTGGGTGCTAGTAGGCATAAGAGCCCTCTGTTCCAGCTACTTGAACACTGCCTTGTTTCATGGAGTCTGGAGAAAAGGTCAGCAGTGGTGGCAGTACAATTTAGGAGTGACAGCTTGTTGTGCGTTGATGGTGCTTGGATGCTCAGAATTCCTGCAGCGCTCCAAGGTTTTATTCCCTGCCCATGGTCCCGTTTTTAGCTCTCCTGTTAGAGCTCCACATAATTGAAGTCTTTGTTCTCTGTGGCCGTCTATGTTGAGCAGCATCTCTGCTGGGTGAGAGCATTGTTAGTTCCATGTGTTGGATGTCATGAACTCCACTCAAGACTTGCCTTTGTTCATTGTTTGATTTGAGTTTGTGAATTTTGTTGCATTTCTTGATAAGACAGTTTCCTTCTAGTTCACTGTGATGATGGTTTGTCTTGCTTTCAATAGTATTTATGTTGTGAAAAGTGCATAATGTTGTAAAACATTTTAACATTCTTCTTTTTTAAACAGACTTTTTCTCCACATCTGACAATAGATTTAACTTGCTGGGCTTGATTGCTTGTTGACTTCTCAAGTTAATATTTCAGATGTGTTGATGAGGTCAATTTCTAGAAATGATTCTATTGCTGATTTATTTAACTTAATTTTTTGGTTTGATTTTTGTCTCATAAATTTAATACAATATATATTTATTTTCATAACAATCTTTTTAGGTTTAAAAAAGAAAAACAAAACCAGTATTTTTTGTGACTTTACCTCTTAAAATTCAGAATAGCACCCCTTCTTAAGTTTTCTTTACACTGAATGACGGCTTCACTATAACATAGATGGTCTCTGTAGGGTCTTGGCAAGGTCTTTAGTTGTGCATTAAGAACCCAGTGGGCTCCCCATTACACTTAGCGGGTCTGCAGTGGTTTTGAACATGCATGAAACATCTGTGACCTGGTTGTGTGGTTTATCACCATGGTGGCAGTGTATCAAGGTCCTGGTTGGAGCGTGAGAAGCAATATTCATAATTTTGTAGCCACTCACACTGATATGGCTTGGTGGTTGAGAATATAAAGTGCAATCAGCCACTGTGGGCTCACACAGGCTATGATTGTGGTTGTGACAGGGTCATAAAATTCACCTAGCATAGATGTGATATTGGTGTGCTGCCCACAGATGTGTCTGTGTTTTACCTGGTTGATGCCAGTCATTCAAAAATCAACATAATTAATTGGTCAATAAATTAGTCGCTCTACGTCTAATAACGTGTAAAATGCTGTTTGGTGCCACTGTTTTATTCAGTTCCAGTTGTGGTGAATGACCATATTTAGATCTTGTACTTCTGCCACCACCACTGCAGTTAATATAGCTAACTGAAGCATGCTTGAAGTTAATGGACCCTCCATCTGAATAGCACAGGCATGAAATTACTTGGAGCGTTTTAGAGCATATTTGTCTTTCTGAACTTGGTTAACAGTGAGTGTGGGGGCATTTCTGCTACCCTGAGTCAACGAGTTATGGATTGTAATCATTAACCTATCTACAATATGAGTTTAACACATGGCCACACATTTCAGTGTAGTACTTACTGATCGTCAAGCCCTACATTTAAACTTTAGTTTTATAATAAACACTGTAGATAAGCTTTTGATATTCCAAAAAAAGTACTTTTTAAACTAGAAATCAAGATAAAGTTAGACCAAACTTTGAACATTGTTTTTTAGTATAAAAGTCCTCAGGGAAATGAAGAGGATACATTTTGTAGTAGGGATCTACAGATTTCACACATCTTGCCGTGTCAAAATACAAGCTGCTGTTTGAGGCAAGAACCAAAATCTTTCTACCATTTTGCATTTTTTATACTCTTGAAGGTCTCCCCCAGTAAGACTGTAGGAGAGTGATCGGTCAACTAGTGTTTCTAAAAAAAACTTTGCCCACAGTTTTAGGCTTTTCTGCTTCTGATCTGCTGGTCATTGATCTTAACTGTTCAAGCATTTCTGATAAATAGCCAAGCAACTGTTGCATCCACAGTAACATCTCTTTGTGGGAGACCTTTTCATGTCAATAACCAATTTCTATCCTTCCCAGCTTTCAGCAATAAAAATGCTACACAGTTGTCTCTTAAAACTAATTAAGTACTATGACACAACTGCTGGATTTGTCTAATAATGGAATGTTGTGGCTACACAAATGGTGATTTGAGCTGTAGGACACATACAACACATTAGACCCAATATAGTTTTGGCAAGGAGTGCTCTGGTCTGATGATTTCATTTCAAACTTTTAGAATAGGCTGTAATATTAAGTTTGTGATTTTGTTTTATTTTAGTTGACATTTGACGTTATTTCCCACAGCCAAAAGATGAGAGGTGAGCAATTTTTTATATTTTTGTCTATTAGGGTCATTGACCGTATACATAATTAGACCGAACGTTCCCTTCTTGTCTTGTTGATGGGGAATTGAAGCCAGCAGTACCGGGTTTACAGGAGCTGCCATGTTGTATTTTTGGAACCAAAATCTGTGCACTAGAGAAGTGGGACCTTCAGTTCTGACCAAGAGACTTTAGTGCCAATGGCAGTGTCCTGTTTAAGTGGAGGGGACTTGAAACTTGCACAACCTGCAAGAAAGGTTGGTCTCGTTTCAGCTTTAACTCCTAGTTTTCCACCAGGAGTCCAGGTATAAATGGTCTGTAATATGTGTGTTTGTTGGATCTGTCACAATAACAAACTTTCCTAAATAATACATTGTCTCAGCAGTTATTTCAATAAATTATACTATTGTTTGAAGACTATTTTTAACTAGTACAACAATATCCCCCAGTTGAGGGTAGACCTGGACTGGAAAGTGTGGGGGGGATCACAACATCTGCTGAAACACTTCCCATTTCTTCTATCCAAGATGATACATTTTCTGTATGTCTTCCTTTGGCTTTATAAACTGTGGGCACCCTGATGTTATTTACAAAATTTACAAACATACATGAAATTTACCTAAAATTACGGACACGACACTCTGGGAACGGTGTTTGTGAAAACACACAACAGAAGCTACTGAAGCTGAAACATTGCTGCTCACTTCTATCCAAGCAAGCATAATTTATTCTTTATGTGTCTTCCTCTGGCTTGATAAAATAATTTAGGATAGAATTACCTGAGAGTAATCAACATATGCTTTGAGTGCTAAAAGATTTCCCAAGATCTCACGATATTGCAAGATATTGGGCTGAAATTTCTTTTCAAGGTTTGCTCAAAATTAGGGCTGGGCGGTATGACCTCAGATTCATCTCACAGTATAAATTTAATCCCTCCATGGTAACGTCTATATCGCGGTAGAAAATTATCATAAAAAGTAAAGATAATGTAATTTTTGGAGCATTTATTTTGCAGATAACTGTAATCATAATTAACGGTTTCAACAACAAACAAAAACATTTCTCCAATTTTCAACAATATCAAAATAAAGTGGATGTTATAACCAGTACTTCAAGTAAAATTAGTCATTTAGACATAAAAAATTCAATGTTACCTAAAATGTTATAGTGTGACAGGACCTTAAGGGGCTTTGATTGATTGATTGATGAAGTAAGAGGATGAAGTGTGCACATAGTCCAACGTAACTTTTCTACAGCGTGAGGGGGACATATTTAATGATTTATTCTCTATACGTGTTTTAAAATATAATTTCTTCATTATATTTTGAACTCCTGCTCAGTTGTCTCTGCACTCGCAGCCATGTTGACACAGGTGTGATGACCTAACTGACGATAGGACGGTAGAGGGTAAATTTCTACTGTAGGCCAACTTCTTACCGTTTCTACCGTCCTACACATACAGGTGCTGGTCATAAAATTAGAATATCATGAAAAAGTAGATTTATTTCAGTAATTCCATTTAAAAAGTG
>JAUBOC010000002.1:7380205-7392946 GCA_032275365.1 Anablepsoides cearensis
AATATCTCCTCAGTAATAAATCTGTAGATTAATCCTCCGCTGCTCACTGGCTCTGCGTTATCAGAAAAAAAAGAAAAGAAAAAAGAGAGCGAGCTTCTTAGCTAACCTAAAAGTTACAAGTTGCTGTTTCGTGTCATTTTATTATTCCCTCTCTAATAAATCTGCTTGTTTGTTAGATCATAGCGTCGCTCACTGATGTCATCAGCTCAATTATTCATTTCTGAGCGCGGATCTGCGGGCAGCGTTTTCAGAAGTGAGTCTGCCCGGCTCAGGTCCGGATCTGACACTACCTCGGCTCGCGGATCAGGGGCGCATCAGAGGCGAGTAAATTTTACTCGCCTCTCCGCCTTCGGGTTTTTTCTGAATGCTCGTTGGAGGACTGAACACGCATCAGGCCCGGACTGAGCCATCTTATGAAAGGGGCTTCTGGCTCCTACATGTAATCCTGGATGGACCAGTCTTCTGCTGTTGACATTTTTAAATAATTTGTAAATAAAATATTTCTTTGCTGCAAGATGGTTGTAAACTCCTCTCTCAAACTAAAATGGACCTGTCTAAAAGCGGCAGGTGGGTGGGTTGTGAAGTACCTCGTTTGGATTTAAAGAGACAGCCTCACAACGAGTTGAACTGAGGCACACCTCAGAACAGGGATGAATAAGGAGCTTGAGGAGTTACAACAAGGAGGAATTCAGACCAAAATATTGCAGTTCCACTTTATATAGACCCCTACTGAATGATTTAAATGTGAAAAAAAAGGATTTAAAACATGATATATCCACTGCAAATAAAGTAGTTAAACTCTATTCAGTTGACCATTAGTTTTCTTCAAAAGGTAGAACCTCTAACAACATATATAGTAGTCTTATCTTTATTCAGTCTGTGTTTGTCCACAGTATGATGCCATCCGAGTCAACCAGCTGTATGAACAGGCCAAGTGGGCCATCCTGCTGGAGGAAATTGAGTGCACAGAAGAGGAAATGATGATGTTTGCAGCCCTGCAGGTAAGAATACTGTGTACCATGTGTTTGTGTGAGAGCGGGATAGTTTCTGTCCTTTTTCAGCATTGTAAATTCAGGAGAAAAATCAATAAATAAAAGGAATTAGAATTAGATTGGAGCCCAAACTGAGCCATGTTGTTGCTGAAAGAGTTAATGTAGAAAAAAAGACTTTATCTGGGCTTCTTGGTATGCTTTAATATGAAACAGTCCCATTAATTTTTGAATTGCAATCATTCCTAGAAATACTGGAATCATGACAGGCTTTCATACTAAAACATTTTGATGAAGATTTATTAGTTGACAACAGTATAATAACCTCATCAGGCTTTTGCTTTATGACAAAAACAAAACCATATGAAAACTCAAATTTTCTTGTGGTTGTTGTAAGTATATGGACATCTGTAAGACTCTGCAGCAATATCATTCCAGGACAGTGTTTCAAAGCATTTTGTTTATGTATAAGACCAAATTTTACAATTTGGTAAATTTAGTAAACTCTGGAGCAGCTGCCGTTCACAGAGCTGGTTTTTGCTGGACTTTTAAAGACATTAGTAATATTCATGTTTGAAACTAATTCAAAAGGCAAGAGTGGATTGTCTCTGTTGAGGGTTTGGCTGCCTGCCCTTCTCCAGCCTGGATTGAAGGAGAGTACCTCCTGGGTCCGGGTGTGGGCTGCCCCCAGTGGGGGGTTGGGGCGTTACCTGAACCTGCGGGATTAGCGGGTGTATGGGGAGTGTGAGTGGAGTACGGCATTTTTTGTGTCTTTACATTAAATGAGTGGGTGGGAATGTGTGATTGTGTCTGTGTGGGCCTGGTTACCCCACCCCTCGGTATGTGGTCGACCTGGTGGGGCCTGGGCCCTCTGGCCTTGTCGGGCCTTGGCTAGGGGGGTGATGCGTCCATGGGACTCAGGCCTCTGTCCATGGCCAGATCTGCTCACACATATACAGGTGTTCAGATACACTCTGTATGGGACTGCGTTTGTCACTAAATACTTTTTTTAAAAATTATCCCGTGTACATTTCAGTGAGGCTATAATCATTATTATATACGCACATGTTGTTTGAGTGGATTGTACCTGTTTAAGTTGTGCGGTTGAGTGATCGGGTCACTAGTGAAGCGGGAACAGTGGAAGTGATTTACAGAGGTGAATCCCTTTTGCTTCCTCAAGTTGCTACGTGTAGACTTGAGGTGGTGTCCTTGCTATTTCTGACCATCATAAACGGTGGGCGCCAAGACCTGTGGACGCCACCCTGTCCGCACCCCATGGGTAATTATAGTGCATGTTGGGCCATCGGACTCCGTGCCTCTACCAGGACCACCCACCCCAGCAAGAACCGTCGTATAGATCTGCTCACATTCTTTTAAATCTTGCATGTCCTCCGAGGTCTTCCTGAGTTCTTTCTCTGTCTATTAATGGTTCACAAGCCTCTATGTTTCAGACACCTAGTATGTGTTCAGAGATTTCACAGTTGAGAAATGCAACAGTCTAAATAAAGAGCAGTGATCATCCAGTATGATGCTGTTGAGTGTTGGCTTGTCCCCACCTGGATGTTTCACTCGGACAATTTATAGAAATTTAGTAACCAAGGGTCAAGAACCACAGCTGACCTCAGTGTCTCTGATAGAAACAGGAAACAAGCCTCCCAGGGTGGCAGTTTTTAGACAAGAATGTCAGTATGAAGAAGCAGTGAGTTTGAGTGTCACGTTGAGACCTTTGTCCCACATCCTGCTGGCCGATGCCGGGCATATTTCTCTCAAACAGCGCACCGTAGCTCTCACTCTTTGGGCAGCTGTTGGTATGGGGCTGTTGGTGATGAGATGACATGATAAATGCCATTTGTCAACAAGCTGTATTTAGTTTGTGACTCACTGTGGGCTTTTCTGTAATGAGCCTATCCTGGTGAATTGATATTTCCATTGTTACAGAAACATGTTTTCAATGCCACACGCTTGCACATATGTACCCACTAAGAATGATTTTATAGCGTGTTACACTTTAAAGAGACGCTATAAAAACATTTCCCTGACCGCAGTGCTCATTACAGTGTGTTAGCATCACCAGCCATGATGTTGCAACAAGGCATCTTTGTTGCAATTAGTCATATTGTTCTTTTCTCAGCACTAATCAACTAATCATCTCTTCCTTAAATATAGTGCAATATTGATTGGCAGCATACGTTAACACAAAGTATTTTTATGAGAATAATTATGAAAAAGGTTCCTTTTTTATAGGAGGAAGTTGGAGAGTTTTTGTGTCAGTAGCGCACACGGCAGCAAACTTTACAGAAATCAGTACACGCGTTAACTACATCATTGTTGATGCGAGTAATGGTTTCCAGCAACCATCTGGTGCTCTTTTTATACCCTCAAATCCTGAGTGTTTGGTGGTAGAATTAAAGCACTAAGGATAATTTACAGGTCCTGCTGTCATACTTGTGAAGATTCATTGTTTGAAAAGTCATAAAAGCAGAGCTAACTGGCAACGTTTTATTTTTCTTCACAGTATCACATCAACAAGCTCTCAGTCATGTCCTCTGACAACCACATGAATAACAGTGAGAAGGAAGTAGATGAGGTGGATGCAGCCTTGTCTGACCTAGAGATCACTTTGGAAGGAGGGAAAACATCCAACACACTGGTATGAAAACACTGGCACCATCACTATCACTACTTTTATTTTTATTTTACAGGCCGTTTGGGAAATTGCTCAACTTCTTTTCAGCCCAGTGCTTAAAGTATGATCTCGAGTTGTATTTAATAAAGCTAACCAGTTATAATAAAGTGAGGCAATATGCCATAAAAAGTGTTGGCTTCAGCATATTGTGCTTCACAGCAACATAAAAAACAAAACTTACAAAGTTGCCTCTGAGCTCATTATTTAGATTATGTTTCAGTCTTGTACTAACAGTATTTTTTTCTCCTTTCCTTACAGGGTGACATCACATCTATTCCTGAGCTAGCAGACTATGTTAAAGTCTTCAAGTAAGTCTCCTTTCAAAACTACTCAATCCCACAAGACTATTCAAATGTTTCCTAAGGACAAAGAAACTCTCTGTGAAATCATTTTAAACCCTCTTTCTTACTAAAAAGATTGTGAGTCAAACAAAGTACCATAAACAAATCTGGTCTAACCTGTGTTGCATTGGTGTAATGCGTTGAAATGTTTGCTGGGGGTAAGCGTTTAGTTTCTCTTCAGAGTGGCTGCACTCTGGACAAAGCAGATTTTGAATCTTATCCATATTTGGCTTGAGGACTTTGCTGACAGGCTGCTGGCCCCAGGGGTGGTTGTCTCATGAAATATACACAGTATAAAGTTAGGGGGAACACGATAGCAACAAGAGGCATTTTCTTTTTTTTAAATGGTTTTCCATAATGCTGGTCTCTCTCCAATTAACTTAGCTGACTTTGCACTTTAGAAACTCTCTATTTTGCAGTCTATTATAAACCCATTTTCTCCTTTTTACTCCCCTGATTACTGCTGTTAAAGACAATGAAGTGTTTGTTTTTATTGTTATTTTGGGATATTTTTGTTTGTTTGTTCATCTGATTTGTTTACTTTTCATTGCTAGACCCAAGAAATTGACGCTGAAGGGCTACAAGCAGTACTGGTGCACGTTTAAGGACATCACTATTTCCTGCTACAAGAGTAAAGAGGAGGCACACGGGACACCTGCTCACCAAATGAACCTGAGAGGTGCTGATTTACAATTACAGCACTTATGTTGTGTCATGCCCATCCTAGAATGTGATGCCTTATTTATCGGCTCCAAGAATGCTATCTTAGGTTCTGACCTTTGACCTCGGCTTCCTGTCTGCACTCTGAATATTTCGATGTAGGTTGTGAGGTAACGCCAGATGTTAACATCTCGGGTCAGAAATTCAACATCAAATTGCTAATTCCTGTGGCCGATGGCATGAATGAGATCTGGCTTCGGTGTGACACGGTAAGCCTGAACATAGCGCACACTTTTCTTCTGCGTTGGTTGTTTTTTTTACGTTCTGTGTGACTCCTCATCAGGAGAAACAGTACGCTCACTGGATGGCCGCATGTCGCCTGGCCTCCAAGGGGAAGACCATGGCCGACAGCTCGTACAACCTGGAGGTCCAGAACATTCTGTCCTTCCTCAAGATGCAGCACCTGAACCACGACCCTCAGTTCATCGAACCTGTCGCCACTGACATCAACCCAGAGTGTTTGGTGTCCCCACGTTACCTGAAGAAGTACAAAAACAAGCAGGCAAGTTACTTTCTGGGCCTGTTGTGTATTTTGTGTGTTGTTTATCTCTGTAGTGAGTTAGTTGTGTAGCTGGCTGGAAAAGAATGTGATGTTTCCCAGACAAGCACCACCTGGCATCAGCTGTCTTCCACTGGAATGTAGCTTCTACTCCCCCCTTTTTTTTAACTTTTCTCATCCTCCCTCAGTTTCCTTCACCCTCCCAGAATAAATGAAAGCAGAGTTTTGTGAAACAAACATTTAGTAAATGGACTGTACATTTTTGAGCAACAGTAGCATGTAAAAGGCAAAGCGAATAGTTAATCACTATTAATGTACTTATTCTTTTTTAAATAGTCAGACGAGTCCTCACTGTGCTCGGCAGATTTACATACAAACAAATAGGCTGCCGTGTGTACACAGGAACAGCTGAGTACACAGCTGTGTTAAAAGGGGGATGGCTTATACCTTCCTGCTCTGTAGCCTACTCACTTAATCTGCTTCTGTTTAAACTGTAGTAAAAATGTGGAATGTAGGTCTGGAATTATGTCAGGAGGCGACGTACAGTAAGTGATGACTCAGAAATAGTCTGGACCACAACCTGAAGAGTCATGTTTCTAGAGAGAGATGTATACATAAAGGAAAGATTTGAAGAGTAAGGAAGGATGTAAAACAGGAAATGTTTGAGAAGGGCTTTACCACAAAGAGCAAAACGTGTGGTATTAATAGTGATGTATGATAGCATCAGCATAAATTAGATAAGTTAGAAGTTAGTATACACTATTTCAGCATGTCTTTGTCCCAGTTTAAAGTTCTGTTTGCTCTATAGATATGATCCCTCACTTTTAAGATTTTTACCATAAATGCATATGTGCAAGGCAACAAAATGATTTTAAAAAAGGCTTCTGTTTAAAATGTAGTTCTGAAATACAAAACAAAACTTTATTTTATTTATGTATTTTTAAAAAGCTTCAAAATCACTGTTGCCCCATTGGCCTATTGAATTAGATTTAACACAGCTTTAAAATAATGTTATGTGATAGAAAGAGCTAGAAACATTATAGTTTAGATTTTGATCATTTGTAAGTAAGTGAAATTTTATTTATATAGCACTTTTCTTAGAAATGGAATTCACAAAGTACTGTACAATATATGAAATACAACAATACAGCAGTAAAAAAATAAACATCATAGGACCGTCCAATATTTCCATTTCCATTTGTATCTTATGCTGATTTGCCGTGCAGGATAAACATTAAGAAGCTCTTTCTATCACATTCTGAAACACAAAACAGAGATTTTAAGTCAAATTTCTGCATGAAAATATTGACTAACTTATAAAACATCCAGCTCTCATAAGCCAATTGGAGCTGTCAGACTTTATGGGAGTTGTAGTGACTAGATTTTTTTGTTGTTCTGGTTTTGGACTATGCTACAGGTTTTTAGAAACTTTTATTTATTTGTTTATGCAGTACATAGAAACAAAACTGAGGTTACAAAACAAAAATGGCAAAACTCTCTATTCCATCTGGTCATTAAATGAGACAGCAAACCGATGAGAGATTTTTTTGTTCATTTTATAATTACTGTAGTTATACATCAGCAGCATATGTGTGACTGTGATTTATTTTTTTTAACCCAGATCCAATTTAGAGTCTGATAGATGATTTCCGCAGGCACACACAACATTAATGGTGTACAGTATGTACAGTGTGTGTCTGTACTCACACACACACACACACACACACACACACACGTGCGTGTAGTTGTGTAGTGGGCTTGGGGCAATCAGAAAATGAGCCTTACTTGGGAATGCTGCCCGGGAAATCTGTCTGTGAAAAGCCCGTTAGTTCTCCAGGCAGCTGCAGCCCCTCCCAACCCCCTAAAACCGGGCTTCCTGTCGCAAGATTTATCCAAGAAGACATCCGGTGCTACAGCTTCAAGCGGATGTGAAGACAAAAAATGGGGGGATTACTTGGACCAGAGTAGTTTTTGTTTCGATGTATACATTTACACAGAAAACCAACATTTGAAAGCAAAAGAAACCTTTTCTGAAGCTGTAAGACTTCTGCTTCCATGTCTCTTGGTAGATGGCGCCATCTTGTGGATGAAAGGAGTTAAACTTTGTTTACAGTGGAAGTTATTACAGAAAAAACAGACCAAATCAGTGCTTAATTTGCACATCTGCATTTCCCTTTTTGATGAATGTTTTACCATACAGCCGTTGCACAGGCCTTCCTCTATTTGGTAAAAAGCTATTTATTATCTTTGTTCTACTTCTTGTGGCTACATGCATGACCCCTCCTTCAAAGGTCCTTTCCAACTGTGCCTTTTTATGACAGTTATGGCTTCCTGCATTGTTTTATGATCTTTCCTCCCTCCACAGTGATCTTACGCGCCTGTTCTCTTTGTCCAAACTCTCCTCTTTTTTTCTTTGTCTGCGTCTTTGTCATACCCCTGTATCTTCCAATACCCACCTCCCCTCTTCAGCCAGGCTATGTCAGGGACTTGGTAAGTGATGTGTTCACTGGGTGCCTGAAAGCTTTAGTGCATGTTTGTGTGAAGTTCTTTTTTTTATTTGTCTGGGTAGTCTAACTATTAAATACTATCTGTCATTGTAGTGTAGATGGCATCGTTTCTGATGCTTTCTGTTCCTTGTTTGTCTTCAGCTGGAACACATTTCCAGAGAATATTTAAAAAAATAACGTCCCACCTAAATGTACTGAGACGGTGTGTAAATGACGGGTTTTTTTAGACAGATAAATGGACGGTGTAACTCTGCTGCATGCTTTAGGTCTTTTAACACCCATTATTCCACCAGTTTGTAGATTAGTTTATTATATTTCTGTAAAATGAAAAAGATGAAAACATCTGTCTGCAGGTAAGTTTTCCATTAGAGGAAATGCAAATAACTTCATGATGATGTTGATGCTGGTGTATTGTTTTTAATACCATTCATATACAGTTTAATACAAATCATTAAACATGCATGCAGACTCACATGTTAAAGCTTTTCTTCTCTTTATTCTTATCTGGCTTCTCCTGGGCTCAAATTTAGATTTGTTGTGTGAACTTTTCTCATTTGACATCGACTCTTTCATCGTCTGCTGACACTTGTGTGTTCTGATTTGGAGTTAGTTGCAGCTTGTTTACATTTGGGAGTGTGTGTGTGTTTGTGTGTGGGGTTGGGTGTGGTGAGTGGTGAAATGTTTGGTGATGGCAAACATTTTTTTTTCACAGGGGGAGTTTGTAACGACTTGAATTACTACACCATATGATAAACGTGTGTGTGATTTGTGTAACCGGCAGATTTCAGCCCGGATTCTTGAAGCCCACCAGAACGTGGCCCAGATGAGTCTCATCGAGGCCAAGATGCGCTTCATCCAGGCGTGGCAGTCCTTGCCCGAATTTGGAATCACTCACTTCCTCGCAAAGTATGACTGACAAAATCTGATTGGATCAGTTGAGCCACAGCACACATGTTGACTGTTTTTTTTTTTCTTCCATTGTGTAGATTTCAGGGTGGAAAGAAAGAAGAGCTGATCGGAATCACCTACAATCGTTTGATCCGGATGGACGCCCACACTGGAGACGCCATCAAGACCTGGCGCTTCAGCAACATGAAACAGTGGAACGTCAACTGGGAGATCAAGATGGTGAGGAACCCAAAGAAAATCAATAAACAAATGTTTCCCCTGAAATTTATTATTTGAAATGACTTCTTAGAAGGGTTGGGAAAAATCGTATCATGTTAAATTAACCAATTAGTGCCATGATGATGTATTTTCATCTGTGACACATTCTTACTATCAAACACGCGTGTGAACCCAATGATAAAAGGCAGCACGGAATAGCCAACCCAAACACTATGAACCTGTTTAATCAACCAAAACACCACTATAAACCTGAGTTTGAGGAAAGCCAGAAAACAAACAAACAACAAACTATTCTGCAAAGAGAATCCATGATTCTCTGACAATTTGTCCCTCATAGGCAGCAAAGTAAGAGCAGGAAGGAGACAACACGAGGTGGGCTGTGTTGTGTTGATAAAGATATGCTGCCACTCCTCCTTGTGGAAAAGGTGGGCTTCAATTCACAGCTTATTATTTTAACCTGTTAAAGTGAGGAAGTTGATATAAATGATGAGCTGTTTTTAGTCAAAAACATGGAAGTGCAGTTGTCATCTTTTAATTGCTGTTGGCTAATGCTGCACTGATTGTTTGAGATGATCGATTACGTTGATTATAAAATGTAGTTGACACAAAATTTTATTATCAAAAATTCATATTAAAATTCATATTATTTATTATTTTAAATGTTTATTTGCATCTGCAGTGAAATACACAAACTGCTGCAGAATCACTTCTATTGTCTGTGGTTGCATTGTTTACTACTGAGGAAGAGGTGCGGTTCTGTAAACCACAGAAGACGCAGCGAGCACATCAAAGAGCAGTAATAATGGTGGAAAGGACAGATGGTCACATTGAAGAGGCTAAAAATAATTAGATTGAAACTTTCAAAAGTTGACTATATTTTACTGAAAATCAACCAAAGACAGTAAAATGCAGACTCACAGCAGCAAAAACATCAAGATCACCTGAAGTGTTGACACGCTGAAGCTGTGATTATGTCCACTGCAGATGAGTAACTTTCAGAAAGTTCTCTTGTTTGTAAGGTTGATGCCTCCATTCATCTTATTTTCAGAAACTAATCACTTTGTGCTGTAGCCAACTGTCTATCGGTTTGTTAGTTTACCAGCAGAAAACTGTGTTTTTTAGAAGCAGAGCTACCAGTTATGCTAACGTTGGTTAATGCATTACGTGTCATTATATTAAATCACTAAGTTATGGTAATAATCCATCCTGTCGTTTTTTTTTGTGTTAAAGACTGCCAGATCCAACAAGATTTCATCAGGATGGATATTTTTTTTTAACTTTTATGCTTTTGAACTTTTATGCTATTTTTAACTTTCAAAGCTACATCTGCACCTTAACAGTCCCTCATGCTGGGGTAGAGGCTGCTATCTTCAGTTATTTGCACATTTGCTGTTTGTTTAATTTGCATTTGATCTAATTTGTCTTATGATCACATGTATTAATGTTATTAATACATGTGATTAAGGTTAAGTTTTCTGGGTCATTATTTTAATGTGCAATGGGAACTTATGTTAAGGTAGAAAGACTAGATAACAGGGACATGCTCAGGTAGGATGAGCAGGTGAGTTGAGCTAAAACAGGAGGTGTGCTAACTGGAAGCATAGATGGATGTTGTGACAAAAATAACAGTGGCTAATTAACTAATCGATTATTTGGAAAAATGACAGATTGGTCGATTATCAAATATTACCAACCCTACTTGTTGTTAAATTACTGAACTGTTTACCCAATATGACCAGTGTTCTGCGCTCGGTGCTTTCAGGTGACCGTGGAATTTGCAGACGAGCCCAGTCTGTCGTTCATTTGCGCCGAAGTGGACTGCAAAGTGGTCCACGAGTTCATCGGCGGTTACATCTTCCTGTCGACACGAGCCAAGGACCAGAATGAGTCGCTAGACGAGGAAATGTTCTATAAGCTGACGAGCGGCTGGGTCTGAGGTGCCCTGCACCTGCGGGGGGCGGGGCTTCAGGGATAAGAAGGTCAGGAGGGGAGTGGCTGGGGGCGTTGGGATGTGGAACACAATTGTATGGGGTTTATTTTTATTCTATTCTGTTGTCTTTTTTTAAGTGTTTAAACATGTGCTGACGAATCCAAAGCAGCACAATCATTGACATAGCTGACACATTATTGTTATTGTAGTTTTTTTTTATGTTTGCATTAATTATGACAAGATCATTTGTTACTTCTCTAATCTTCTGATTGGTACAGTTCAGATGAAATCCTACAATGCCTTCAAACTCTCCCCTCCTCTCAAAACATCTTTGCGTCCATGACCACCTTTTTTAATCAAACCCTACATTTAATCCCTATTTTTGTCTTCTTTTTGTCCCCTCCTTCTGTGTTCTCCAGCTGGACTAAAGCTGATATCAGACTTATTGAGCTGACTGTGCCATGCAAACCTGCTTTTATATTGAATTATTTATGCTTAAAGAACAATTCTACCAACAAGCCTAAATACGAGAGTATTTGTTCTGATCCTGACCTTGTTAAACTCTCATATTAGCACTTCTGCCTTATCCTGTTTATTAATAAGCTGTTGTTAAATTTCTTTGTGCTTTTGATGGCTGTCGTCTTTGTGAAGTAACTCTATGGAATATGTATTGGCTGACACAGAAGACATCGCCTTACACTACAGTTCATACAATCGGATGAACATCCTGGGTGTGCTAAATGAGATCCAAATGTCTTATTTTGGTAAATAAAAAAAAAGAGTCAATTAGGTGCACAAGTTGTGCCAAGAAAGCATGAATTATTTCACCACATGTGGATCTTCCCAGCTGTTACCTCAATTTTAAGCAGCTTCCGCCACAACCAGAGACTTGAAACCATGGATGTGTCGATGCAAAGTGCAAGTACACTACACAAACTACACACACACAATCTCTCTGAGCACGTCCTTCATTAATGCAATCCAGTTTCTTACACCGTATAGTATTATATCTAAATCAGTACACACCAGCAAAAGGTCACAGATTTGAAATAATGAATATGCAAACTTTTTTTTTCTGTTTTGTTCTTAGTATGAAGGAATGATAAATGAAGTATTATTTTTTTGTAACTAATGTAAAAACACAAACGTTTTATAGAATTGTACAGTTATTTTTGTTTTTTTTCTGCATTTTGGGGATATGGAGGATTTTATTTTTTCCTTTCAGAAGGAAGGTGTAAGCCATCTGTCCATGTGTAGTACTCAGATATGTGTCTGCGTATGTTGTGGTCTTATTGTGTTCAAATGAAGATATATATGATTATATGAAGAGAACACTCGTCTCAAACTCCAGCTGGATAAGTTCTTTTTTTTTCCTTTTAATTTACAAAGTTAAATTCACCTAATCGTCATATTCAGACTTATCATGTTACACTTTTGAAGTATTTTTGCCGTGAATTATTTAACTTTTCAAGTGCTTCAGTGGTTTCTTTTTATGTTGCAACTGAAGTGTGCCATTGAATCCTTTCAACATGAAGAATACCCTGGAGTTTGAGACAAATCAGAAAAAGCATTAGTAATAATAATTAAAATTGAAAATATAAATAACAGAGTTAAAACAAGCATTTTGTTTTGTTTTGTTTTATTCGCTTTGTTTTTTGTTTGCCTCCAGTGTCCGGAGCGGCTCTGCATGTCCTGCTGTTCTGGTGTCTGACTGTAAAAATGCATTTATTTTAAAAAAATAATAAAGTAATTTTTATTTAAATTGGCTGTTTCCTGTGATACTTTACATTCAGTTACCAGCAGACTCCAGACACAGCACCCACAGGCCCTCTTCCTGATCTCAGGAGATTTTAATCATGTCTCCCTATCCTCCACTCTTCCCACCTTCACCCAGTATGTCACCTGCCACACCAGAGAAAATAAAACACTGGACTTACTGTA
>JAUBOC010000002.1:7421291-7432525 GCA_032275365.1 Anablepsoides cearensis
ACTGATTTCTGTGGGAAAAAAACAAGACTTGCAGATTCTTTCCCACTTCTCTTCCTGCTTTTTATTGTGCCACTTGTGCAGCGTGTGGGTTAACACAACCAGCCGAAAAGACACAAGGGTACATGACAGTTTTTGCATGCAGTGTTTTATGTGTGGTTGAGAATAATGAGCAGAAACTTTGTAACAGAGTTACTCATGGAAAACCAGAAACATGAAAGTTTTGTCATGCTGAAGATGTTAGCAAAAACATCAGAAGCCACAAGTAATGAGGTAGACAAGGTATAATACTTAGCATCTGTTGAAGAGTACTTCTACACACAAACAATGTCATTTGAGAATTAAAATTTAACAATGTTTCTGTAAGTGATTGATTTTCATGAATTGCCTAAGCTTCAGATTTTTATCAAACTGTCGTATCCATCATCAAGCTGTGGTAGCTTGGTGATCAGTACTGTGGTCTTAATCCTGAGGCTGCAGGTTTGAGCCCAAGTTGCAACAGAAGGGGCATCCGGCATAAAACAATTGCCAAATTGTTTATGTAAGTTTGTTCATTGTGGTGAAGCCTAAAGAAGGGAGCAACTGAAAGAAAAACAACAACTTGTAGACTTAAATGTGATAGATTTTGTTTGTTTTACAGTACTTTGGTCAACCTTGTTGTTTTTAAATGTGCTATAAAATAAAATTGACGTTGATATTTTCTACATCAAACATAATTTCTTAAATGTGTTAAATAATGTGGGCCATTATCAATTAGGCAGGATTTAAAAAACAATTAGACTGGTTTTGAATTGACTTTCAAAGTAGAAACAAAGGTTTCTTTTGTCGAAAATAATTTGAAGAGAAGTCATGCTTCAAGCCTCCCACTCACTGTTCCAGTGTTTCATTATTGACCTGAAGACCTTTTTGCTTTTGCCATTATTTTGTTAAAAGGATTTAAAGTAAAGATTTATCTGGGTTGTTTGCTGTTGTGTGCACTTGTAACTGAATGTTGTGGAAGTGTTGTCAAAGTCAGCAGGAAATGATTTGGACAAATGAGGTATTCTACCATTCAGGAAGTAATTATTTGAGTCAAGGAGAACACTATTTATGTTTCTGATACTGTGCAGTTCTACCCTGAGAGGTATTGCCTAACTAACAAATATATACCTGGACTAGAATTTTTTTTTTATTTAATTAATTAATTTCTTAGTGTTTTGTTTTATGCAAACAATGCTTGTATCTCACTTCCTTTCTGTGTGGGTAAAAATGTGAAGTGCATACAAAACATTTGTACAAAAAGTGCATGGTTTTACACAAACCAGCCATCCAAATAATTAGCTGATTCGGGGTTCTTGCCAAAGTGGAAGCTTTCCCAATTGATTACTAATAGCCAACATTACTCTTACCCTTCTTTTACAATTGTTCTGAAAATACAGAAATTTGAAATGACTTATGTCTGGGCCAAACACTAAGGATTATTCAGTTAGAACTATTTTATTGCACTTTTGACATTCTGCCATTACATTGTGGTTCCAGATGTTTCACTACATCATAGTTTTTTCCATTTTTGTTGTGCTTTACTGATGTAACAAAGATGTTCTTGTTAAGCTGCTGCCGTTTGTCTCCTGTGGTACTCTAACAGAGGCGGCTTTGTGCCACAGTGTGTTCTCACACAAAGCAAACAGGCATCGAGACATTAGCTGATTTCTGCGCGCACTGCCTCCTGGTTTAGACACACAGGTCAGTTTGGGTCAGTAAAATTCTGCTGCTGGTTAAGACTTGTACAAGCCTTCATTTGACCTATATTCTTTGAGACAATAATACTATCATGCTATGAAGAAGAATCTAGCTCAGCTTGAATGTGCTCCAAAAAAGGGTTTTAATTTTTAGAGAAGAAACAATAAAAAGAAACATTATTCATAGAGATTAGAGCTGAGCAAGTATGACCAAAATGATTCACATTTATTTTTATTTATTTTGAAGTCATACTTGTATAGATTTTTGGGAATTTTTTTTTATATGTATGATAAACTTGACACATTTATCATCTCCTTTTGCTATATTTATGCAGATATACCTTTTAATTTATTGACCAACTCTCCAGAAACAGTGGTTTTAATTATGGGGATATGATGGAAAAGTGCATAAAAGTGATGTGATTTGCAGAGCTAAATGTGCACAGACTTCTGCTGATGATTACAAAACATTTCTTAGACTTTATATTTTAAGAAAAACAAGATATCTGTTTATAATAACAAAATCACTTTAATGACTGTATTGCATCAAAAGGTGTGTACCAAGACTTTCATGAAACATTTTTTTCTCGCTTGTTTGATGCCTTGCCTCTTTGATGTGCAGCAGTAAAACATCAACTGAACAGAACATGAAAATGTTGGGTGATTTTCAGTAATCTGAGCAATCTGTTCTGCATGTGACCATGTATCCATAAATTACATTGAATTATTTTTTCCCCCCTCACATTTTCTTGAAGTTTTTCCAGGAACAGAGTTTAATGAAATAGTGTTATTAACTGAGCTTTACTATTTTGGCTGTAGGCTGGTGAAGCCTCATCAGCTCTATATGATCAGCTCTATTTTACCAGAATGCAGTAACAAAACAAAGACCATGTGTGATTGTATAAATGTGTTTTTCCCCACCTACCTTCACAGTGTGACATTTCCTGTAGTAACCTGTCATCTTATGAAAGTACATCTTTTACAATATGCTGCTTCTGAGGTTTTTCGCCTCCTGCTACAGATGCTTCTTTCTGTGTTCTGTCAGTGCATGATAAATTAAAGCTACCTCATCCTTTTATAAAACAGCCCGTATTGTACAGTTGAAGGCAATGCTTGTATAAGTGAACAGAATTTATTTATTTGAGATTGTGAATGTGCACTATCATAGTCTGTTATGAACTTATAATGTGACAACATCTGGGCTGTGGTGTTTTTGGCACGATCTTTTTGATGTAACTTATATACCAAGGCATGTAAAACTTCATATTTGAGGCTGTAGTATCTCAGTGTTGAGTGCTGCAGGCTTTTTAAACCTGATGTTTGAGCTCAGGTTGTGTCAGGAAATGCATCTGGTTAAAATAGTTGCCCAATCTTTCATGCAACTCTGGTGACACCTAAAGAAAGGAGCAGATGAAAGAATATTATAAAACTCTTATCAGGCAAGTCATTTTGTGAAACCTTTGTCATACTGGCCATGAATTTCAATAGATTTAGTTTTTTACCTTCTACACCACAAAAATGTTTTCTGTTTATATGTGGTGAGTCTGCTTTTGTCTGGAGAAGAACAAAGGTTTAAAAGAAGTAGGAAAATGCTCCTCGCTCCAAGGGGCCCAAATAAATTATAGCAGCACTGATACCATGGGATGTAATGAATTCAGAGATGTATCAGATTCTACGGGCGTGTTCTCGCAGTGCCTAGTGATTCGTGTATCATTTTAAAGCCACTGGTATTGATTTTGAAGTGAGGCACTTGGTTTTGCTGAGCTGTGCATCTGGAGTTGACTCTAAGTCTCTTTAAGAGGAGAGTGGATTTATCTACTGGTCCAAAATAAAGGAGAGTTCTGCCTTCAAAGCACAAATGAGTCCAGCTGCAAAAACATGGAGAGCTAAAATTTAGGGCTGAAATGATTCCTTGAATAATTCGAGTAATTCAGTTACTAAAAATCCTTGAGGTAAATTATTTATCTGTTGAACAATTCATCTTTTTTTGTGTGTGAACAACCCTTGAGCTTTAGATAGCTGCTACACAGTCTACGTGTGCACGCTAAATGCTATTTTTAGCTACGGAGGGAGACTAAGAGTCCCAAAATGAAGTGGCCAGAAAATGACAGAAATAGTCAAAAGTATGGGAAAATTTTAAACTTGACTGAAAAGACAACAAAGTGCACGAAATAGCAGGTCCTTAATGTAGCTGCACTGAAACAGAAAACATCCACTACATATGTCAAACTCATCTGGAATAACACATATTACAAATGCACAAGAAGTATATTTTAGCAAACATTACATGTACTGACTAGTTATAATGGCTACCTGGCAGAGTATTCTTTAACAGTACATTTCGTGATTTAAACAACACTTACTGTGTGTCGAATAAAGATAAAAACAGCAACTGACTGACAGGCAGCTTCTATCTCGACTTAAATTAGATATGTGGAGTGAATATTTCAAGTTTAAAAGTATTTATAGTGGTTAGTAGGATTTTTTTTCTTTTTTGTTCCTGCTTTTGATGGCTTTGAAGCCTGTCATTAGCCTTTATTTATTACTTCTGTCATATTTGTTTATAGCTAAGCAGTCAAGACTAAATATTTTATTACCTAAAATGGGAACACTGCACCAACAGAATAATAGTCTTTGTAAAAATATGTATTTTTTTATTACCAACAATAACAAATAAACTCTACAAAACTCAATGTTCAAACCTCTACTTTACGCAATTTCTCGACATAAAACATCACTTTCAGCTTTTTAATTCATAAAAATGAATTTACAGCAAAAACATTTTTCTGTGTGATGGCTAAATTATATTACATATAATGTCAGAGTGCTTTTAATTACTGCACTATCAAACATAAATACAAGCAATTGGAGCTTAAAATGCATAAATCAAATACAAGTGTTATAGTAATTTTGTTTTGATTGCGACATGGTCATCAGCAATTGTAAATTACCCTTTCATAAAATAATTGTATAAGTCATAAAATAATCCTAAGAAGTTAATGCACCTGACAATTTTTTTTATCTGATAACTTGATCGATAGGATGGTTTACTAAAATAATTGTTAGCTACTAAATTGGATCTAGAACGGATTCTTATCTTAGTCACCTATTTTTTACTTTTTTATAAATGTAAAAACAGACTGCACATTATTACCAAATTTGTTTCAACTTGAGCTTTTTTTTACACTTTAAACAGGGTCCAAAATAACTGACTTTACATTTTTATCAGTGTCTTTCAGTTTGACTGGCCTCTAACTGCAATCAGAGGAAAAAAAAAACAGAAATGGTGCTCACTGCTCAAGAGACAGTGTTGATGTGGGGGAGAAGCACAGTATTTATGTTTTGTCAGATCAGTTTTTATTGTTTTGTAGATTGATAATTGACAGCACAGCAGTTTTTTGTGTTTGTTTAGTTTTTGTAGAATTTCAATGTTTTATTTTTTGTTTTTTAAAATTGACTTTACTACCCCTCCTTAAATCTCTGTTTTGTTTTAGTACTTTTTTGTCGCCGTTGCGGCTCAGACTTAATGAAATGATTAACTTTTTCATCTCATCAAACCCATAACTCTTCCCATAAGTCTTGGCCTTTTGTGATGATTCTTTCCTTGTCTCTACCATCATCTTTGACTTCCTTCATGTTTATAGCTTTGGCCTTCTTATCTGGATTTGGAAGGAAATCATCTTTCGTGTCTTTAACACTATGCTTTCTTAAATTCTTATCTGTCCTAATAACAAGCTGGAGCCTGATTTAAAGCTTAGAAAGATAAATTCAAAAATCATTTTGATCCCAGCTGGACCATGAAAATATTGTAATTACTAATCTATAATTGACATATCAATACTAAAATTAAGATCTTGAATCATAGTCACATTTTGGACCCAGCGGTGAGGGGAGTAATTTAAACTAGAGTGCAGTCTAAATGCAATACTTGCTTTTTCCCACAACACAGTTACAAACTACAAGTTACAAGTTTATTGAATTAAAATGCTGATTCTTGAATGTCTGAAAGCTCTGCAAGTCAGTAAATAAAACATTGTTTATGCTGCTTAAATGTTTTATCAGCACAGTCCATTGTTCAGCATTTTTACATATTTTTTTAGTATAGATTTTAACTTTTTTTCAGAGCAGTGACAAAACATTTGAGCATAAGCAATTTAGTTTGCAGTTTTTCTTATAAAAAAAACTTTTCTATTTAACTATGCTAATAAATAATAGAATTTACAAGTATTTATTTTTTAATGCAATTAGATTCTACATTTTACTTCACAGCTTCATTTGACTGAATTAATAAGGGACCTTTTTTCAGTGATGGTTTATGGAAAAGACGGATTGATTTAGTCAAGAGCAGTGATTTTGGTCAGTGGTAGAATATGTTCCAGTCAACCTCATAATGATCTAGCAGCTCTAATTGGTGACATTACACCAGGCAAATCAATAGATAAGAAACAGAACACATACCAACTATTTTTTTCTTAAACCACGTACCAACCTAAATAAATTACTATTTTATAGTCAGTTTAAAGGAAAAAAATATCAGCTTTTTTGTTTTTGTGACATTTGAAAAGTAAAGCCTGACATGCAGGTTGTTCTGGACAAAGGTGTATTTAGTACATAGTGTAAAATGTTTAGTGTAATTCTAGCATCTAATAATGGTTTTAAAACAAACTACAATTATGATCTTCAGCATATCACACATTCTCTAGTTTCATAATAAATTAAAATTATAGCACCTTTTGTTGAAAATGGTTGCACCCTGAAATAAATAATTTCATTTTTTTCTGTTTGCATGTAAAGACAGTGGATGAACCACATTGCAGCTCTGATACTAGACTGAGGGAGAGCAGTGAGCTGCCTGTTTTATGAATCTATGAATTTATGACTGCCCTTTTGCTGTGTCTATCGTGAAAATTTATTTCACAATAACACTAAAAATACAATGTATTTCAACCATCTAGGTATGTCAGGGGTTTTATGCACACTGGTTGGAGACTTGCTGACTCAATGACCCCAGTGACTCGCGCTCCCTGAAAGCTCAAGCATGCAACAGTAAATATCTGAAATTAAAGACAAGAGCCTTCATTTTTTTACAATTTACTTTTGCGTCATTGCTCTTTATTGTACTTTACCCTGAAATAGACGAGGGATAGTAATATGTTGCACTGTATTGTGTATACTGTAATTTATGTGACATTTTAAGCTCATGTGAAGTAAACCTAAGAGTGAATCAGCTGACTTTGTAGAACAGAACAGTGAGCATTGTCAGTTGTTAAAACAAAGAAAAAAATTAGGTTTTATTACTGTAATAAATTATATAGAGCAAGGAGGTTGCAACATGACTATAAATTATTGATGTACGTCCATAACAACTAAATGTGTAAAACAAGCAACTAATGTAGCTTAACACTGGTACCAATAAGGCATTGATGATATGACAAAGTGTCCCTGCAACTTTAAAAAGGCTATAAGAAATGTTTTCTAAAATAAAATATAAATTTTAAGTTAGGCTGATGTTTATGTGATGTAATAGACTTGTTTCTTCAGTCAATGTTCTCAATGGCCAGCTGTGTCATGCCTTTTGCGCCTGGTTTCTCTGGCCAGTCTTCCTGGCGAAATATCCAGTACAGCCTCTGTGACTGGCATGCATATTAATTGTGATAATGAAGGTCACCCAGAGGAGCAGCTGGAGTCTTTCTCTGTGGCTTCAACACTCTCTGTAGGGAAGTTGCTGCCTGGTGTATTTCTTAACAGGACATCAGAAAAACACCATATGCTCCCCACCTACACCCTCACACCTCTCTCAGGCCTGCCACTGTGCCGTTCAGTCATGGAGGCCAGAGACATTCAGAAGTGAAAGATTCTGGAAGGTCTGCAGTCCAAAATTAGATGAGGGCAGAGCTACCTTTAAATTTTAATTTATTAGTTAATGATGCAATTGAAAGCAGTTTAGGAATGTTGCAAAAAGTGAAAATGTCATGTTTTCATTATGCATATCAGAAGTGCTTTTATAAATTACAGAAGCAGTTTGTCATGGCATGCTGCACAAACTCTTGAGTGTAAATGTGTCAGACATTTGTAATTGTATTGTCACACCATCAGTTGTGCACACAGTGCCAGAACTACCACTTGACAATGTAATTTTTTATTAAAACTCTTTAAGTGAAAATCATATTTTTTTTCTTTGCTTATCCTGCCTTAGGGTGTAGATCTACCACCTATGTATAAATACAGAACATTATCTTTAGTGCTACAGCTCATTATGGGAATTAAAACTTTGCACCTGTCAGGAACAACTTTTATATTGCTGGAGCCTTAACTATAGTGGAATTATCAGTTCACACTGTCTATGACAAATCTTCTAGTAGTAGTTGCGGTAGTGGTAGTGGTAATCTTGGAGTTCTGTATATTTTATTAATCACTTTTGTTATTAGAGCAAATAAACTGTTTGCTGCATTACACATGTTGTTCAAAGACAACATTTTAGTATCACTTTCAGCTCTGTTACTGTATTTGTTTATATTTTTATGTGTTTTGTAGAACTGGACAAAAGTTTGAGTTATAACAAAAAACATCCTGTCAGTCCTGTGTGTTTTCAGTTTTTCATAGCAGGTGCTCAGCCCAACTCCAGGCAGCTAGGTACCTTAAAGTTTAGCGTCCGTTGTGCTTTAAAGGTTAGACAGGATATAAACTGGCACCTTGGCATCTCACTCTCTCCAGGCATCTGTGTGACTGAATAGACATGGTGGCAGCAGACTGCAGGGGACTTTAATGGTTATAACTGAGACTTCCTCTTTCAGGCCCTGCATGAGCTTCACTCTGGTATTTCACATTAAGGGCATGGCTTAGCATCCCAGCTGGTTCCTTGACAATTCTTCATCAATACATACTGTGTACTCCTGGGATGTCGCGCGCACAAGTTTGTGAAGAAAATCTCTATACATTTGCTGGATATGTTTTTTTTTAAGTTTGCTTTTATGCAGGGTGATGAAAATATGTTTTTCCCTTCTTTTAAAGCCCCCTTTACTTTTTTATTTTCATTGAGAAAGATCAATTAATTGGAAAAAGGGAATACATCCATTTTGTTTTAAGTGATGAGAATAATATGCCCGTAATATAGTAATCTCACCATATCCAGCTGTTTTCCTTCTACATGGAACATCATTCATTGAAAGACCATCTGGAAACCCAGCGAGGGAACAAATGAAACTTTTCCTACATGTTTGTGATTTATTGTGGCAGAGCAGTAATTTGTACCCTTCAACGATGCACTGTGTGGGTCTTTTTGTGGAATTTGGAAAAGGAAGTGGCTGCCCTCCTGGAAATAAATATTCATTGTATCTTTACTTGGTGATTTCAATTGCTGTATCACACATCCCTCATATGTAACCCCCTTATGTTAAGAAAATAGGTGGAGGTATGATAAAGTTTTTAAATTTACCTTGTTGCCCACTCAGCCTCAGTCAGTCTGCTTTTTACTTATTTAAAACTAGCAGATGCGAGCTTGGAAAGCTGTCAACTGGCGTAAAGTAGATTTCTTTTGTTTTTACAAACCCCAAGTTGCAAAAGCAATACCTAGTTTATTGTAAAACAAAAAAGAAATCTAATAAAAATGAAATATTTGAGAACACAAGGGAACACATGCCTAAATGGTTCTAACTTGATAGAGTAAGATGGAAGAAATACTGGATGCTTAACATCCCATACTGTTTAAGAGAATAAAGCAGTATAGATAGAAAAAATTAAGAACAGATTTGCAGATGAGAATGTACAGTGTCACTGTGAAAGACGCTAGCCCCCAACAGCAAATTTGTTTCTACAAAGTGAAACAGAAGGAATTCAAGTTTAGTTCAGCGTTTTAAAATTTTGTAAGTAAAGTAAATTAAGAGTCCTGAAATGAACAGGCACATTTTAATTTCTCAAATATTTTTGTGCGTTTTATTGATGTTACTTAAAATATCTTTAATTTTGTTCCTCTTTGTTCTTTTATACACATTTTATTTTTTCAAGTTGTTTATACTCATATTGATTGTTGATTGTATTATTAAATTTCTATTAAACATTTCTCCCTTCATTTTTCTGTTTTTCAAGAGATTCTGACTGGTACACTAAAATTGGCCCAGTAGGATTATATTTTTAACAGGACTATTTTGAAAGCACTAGAAGCTTGACTGTCTAATGCATGTAAATTAAATTGTTTTCTTATATTTAACATGCATCAAAATAAATTAGAAATGGCATGTTTTTCTTATTTGTTTTTCTCTAATCTGCATTTGCTCTTTTTCTTTTACCATCTACAAGCTGAGTACCTCTCTCAATGTATTTATTTTATTTGTACAAGTGTGACTTGAGCAGCTATAAACAAAGATGCATTATTCTTTTTCTTGTTAAGTAAAAATTAAAAGTCTAGTAGATCAGCCACACAGGTGTCCTAATGAGCAGAGTGACTGAAAACCAATACAAATATATGGTGGTTTGAGCAGGAAGCCTAATTAGGTACTCGGCCACAGTATTGATCTGGTTTTCAGGTTTGCTGTTGTTGTTCCTTCTAAAGTTTTTTAAGAGTTCTTTTTATCTTATTATTGCAGTACAACTGTTGCACTGCTTTCTGTGAATGTTTGTACTTTCCTAAAGCTGTAAGCTGTTCTTAGTCCAGGTGTTTCTTCTGTAATGAGTAGAAGTCACAGACTTTAGTTTGTTTTGGATACGTGTGAAACAATTCAAGGCTCAGTTACAAAGCAGTGTGTCATGCTGAGCCTCTGCATGTGTCACTGCACAAAAATGCTCAGTGTGGAGATATGTATACATGCAGCCAGATCAGTTATAACAGCATAACAATCTACGTATCTGATTCTGCTGATTTTATCAAATGCATTAAATATGTTCATATCAATGAAAGGTAACTGAATTTTGAGAACATTACTAATATGACCAGAGTCTTATACTTGACTTTATTAAATGTAGTTGATATTATCTATTACTATTTAATCTTATTGTCTGTTTCCAATTTATGTGTCATTAAAACAATTTGATTTAAAGGGGGTATTATGTATTTTTCAGGCACATATTCAATTCTATATGACAAACAAGTAACTGTTACCTTTTAGTTATGAAAATGCTGCATATTTAAAAAAATATAATTGACTTTGCATCATCGAAATTGGCCTCAGTCTTTTTAAGAGCCTCCTATCATTTCTGACACTCCCATTTCAGCACGCCTTCACAACAATACTTCTGGGAAGGGATACTCTGTGGGGCAGGAAGTTGGCTGCATACGGAGCGCCTGAAGAAAGCTATGCTTTGTACCTGCTAGCATGTGTGTGAATGGGTCAACAAGGACACACACAGCTCTAATGATCATACATCGCTCGACATGGTGATTCAAGGATTTCTCAAACATGCATAAATGACTCAAAGCAACACTCTGGTTATGTTTTTGAAGAGGGAATGACATTATAACATAACTATAAAACAAAAAAGAAGTTGATTTTGCATAGTTTTGGGGGGGGGGGGGGGGGGGGGGGG
>JAUBOC010000002.1:7437932-7469041 GCA_032275365.1 Anablepsoides cearensis
TTATTAATGATAATCATAACAAAGAGTCCTTAACTTAGGATATAGTTAGGCAATTAAATATTCACAATGTAAATTTATTAGTATAATTGAAGGTGGGTCATGTAAAATTTTGTTTTTATAAAACCAATTTGAAAGATGCGTCTCAGGCTCCTCCCATTAGGACGGAGATACTTCGTGCCAAAATCTAAAACTAAGCGTTTTAAAATCAGCTTCGTCCCTGTTGCAATTAGCTTCCTAAACTTAAGTTAATATAGTTAACTTTTTTTTAATAGCTTTATTTGATTTTACCTTGTTTTTAATCTTTGATTCTCATATAGTTGAGTTTTATGCGCACCTGGTCACTTTTCAATCATGTTGTGCATGCTATATGCCTGTGTCATATGTCTTGTGCTTTTTTCATGGAAGGAAGCTGACTCATTTTCACTGTGATCGAATTTACCTGTGGGTACAAATAAAGTTGCTTGCTTGATTGATTGATGCTATTACACTTAAATAAATATTAATATATTAATAATTAGAAGTGTAGCCTTAGCTTCTACCATAATTTTATTGAAATAGCTTTTAATTGTTAGCTGAACTAAGAAGTTTGTGTAGTAGTTTAGGTGTTAGTGAAGCTAATATTCTGGTTAACTGTGCCCACCATGGTTATTCATCATTTTTCAAGCTTCACTATTTTAAATTAAAACTTGATTGCTATTGTCCTAAAAGTTGTTTTGCATGGTTAAACTAATTTATTGTCAGTGTGATTTGTTAATGGTGTCTGTTCTCTGAGTTCCTTGCCTCTTCTAGCAGTTGTAAGGAGCTCATCTGTTTTGTAGCTATTGTTCACAATGGTAAATGCACCCCATTTGATTATTGGTGCCATGTCACTGAATGGGTACAATGCAGCCTTAGAAAACCCAGAATACAACAGTTGCTGTCTTTTTGAAACACTGAAAAGATTACAGAGAGCTTTGTTTCAAAGTGCTGTTACTGGTCTGGCGTGTTCATGTGTTCATTGCAATGAAAACCTTTTTGAAGATAACTGCATGATCCAGTTGATGTAGAGTGGGTCAGCTTTATATAGCTGTAATCATAAAATCTAGATTTGTAGCTTTTAAAATTGTGTTCTTCTGTACTAAAATCAAGTAGCTTTTTATGGAATACTAAATACTTGTGTAATTTGCAAGTAATCTGTAGATGTAGTATGATAGATTTTCAGTCTGTTGCAAAGACATGGAGTTATGTCATCATAAGTAGCTTTAGTTGATGCTTCTTTAGTTCAGTGAATTTGCGGAATGTGAATAAAAATCCGCTTATTGCACACATGCTGTGAATCTTGATATTTTTGCTGAATATAAATTTAGCTAAAAGCTCCGAGAGGTGATTTTCAGTTAAATCTTACTGACATAAATGGATTTCATAACTGTTTTGTACAGTAAAAACAGAATTTTGAGCCTCAACCTGATTTTTCTTTGTTTTTTAGAGCTAATTTTTGTTCTACCAGGCTGATAGTGATTTTGAGTCATGCTGCCTTGTTGCTTTTAACATTTTCAATCTCTACGGTAAATCTATCCCTTGATAGTATTCCTAGTATACAAATTGAGAAGCTGCTTTTTGCCAAGTCAAACAAACATGAGTAGCTACAGCATTTATTTGTTACATAGCACTTAGCATTCATTAGCCTTTTCTACTTTTCTAATGAAATTCAAATGAATTTGAAGTGTCAGACAAGACCTTTTTATATTTTGTTGTATAATCCTCCTTTTCTTTGGTGTGTTTTTGATCCTTTCAAATAAGATCACTATGACAACCAAATGCACTTAATGCTGGTGCAAAGACAGGGCATGACTACTGAAGAAAGTGGGTTGATTGGTCAAGAGATGATTAGCACACCTGGCTTTGACAAAATCTGGAGAATGTTCTTTTGAATTTGGCAGACCTTTCAGAACAAACTTCTGTTTTTTCAGATGAACTGACACGATATTGTTTATTTAACCAGTTTAATATAGATTAATATCTGTTAAGCAGCACAAGTTTCTAAAGCAGTAGGTGACTTGTTTTTATTTGATGTGAGGTTTAGGATTTTGCAAAGCTTTGTTTGAATGTCCCAAAAATTATGTTTCTTTAGGTTGGATATTTTCTTGAACCTCCAGAATTAGAATAATTACATTGTATCATGTTTTTAATTTATGCCCTTGTAGGTGGTCTGCTTTCATATTTATTTTGCTTTTATGCTGTCATCAGGGTCTTGTTACTCCCCATTTCTACTAACAACCACGACTGTGATAATAATTCCTTGAGGGTAAGCTGATCCTGAGAACATTTCCTGTTTGAAGTCTGCCGTCTGTGAAGTGTACTGTACGAGTTTCCTTTCTGACTGTGGCGCTCTCACATTGTCAGGAACAACAAGGGGTTTATTCACTGTAGGAAGTGAGAGCATGTCACCATCAGAGCATGAGAAAAAGGGGGAGGCATTGCCTTCCCCAGACAGACAGCCCACATAGATGGAAAATATGTGTTTAGCAGATTTTCAATGGTTTTAGACTTCCTATTTTTGTGTTTTTCAAAACAATTTAAGATTTTGTTCTGGGTGTGATATCTAGTTTTCAAGTTTTACATGCAGCCTTTATATAGGGAATAACACAAAGCAGACAGTTATGGGCCAAATCTGGTGTCAAGCTGGCTAACTGCTGGCATGGCAATTGGTTTGTCAAACGGATATGGGCCAGGTCTGGCAACATTGGCACTGTTTTTAAAAGTATGTGCCACTACTGGCCCAATTGTGGTTTGGTTTATGTGGCCCAAATCTGTCAATGCCTTAAATGGCCCGGTTATGGTAGGGTTTATGTGGTGCAGGCCCATGCGTGGACCACTTCTGTGGGCCACCAAAGGGCCGTCCTGCTTAGCGGTGTCTGGCCGAATGTTATGTGGATCGAAACTGGGCCGGACAAATTTTGTTATGTGGGATGTTTATCTTTATATCTCCTCAAGAATTCAAACTGTTTAGTGTTACTGCTCTGAATAGGTCATAATTCAGGGTAAATGTTTGACTGTGGCACCAAATTTAAAACTCTGACATTTTCCTACACAATAATGAATTCTGTCGAACTTTACTTACTTTATTATACTTGTCAAAAAGGCAACTTGAAGTTTGATTTAGTTTGAAGAGCCTGACTGAACACTTTCTAAATTGCTATTTCAATAAAACCATCTCTTTTCAGCTTTCAGTAATTTTGTTAATATGCAAGAAAGTGGGCCAGACAAGGTGGGAGTCAACAGCTGAAAACAAAATTGATTTGAGAGCCTCAAAGGTGTCTGGCAGTTTTATTAAGACTTTTGAGCTGATGTGTTGGCAGGCAACTCCAGCTCCCAGAGATGTTTTTTTTTCTTTTCTCTGACTTGCATATTCACTGATGCAGTTCAGTGATTTGGTTTTGCTGCAATGTCACAATGTTATTGAAGAAATAAGTAACATGAAAATCCATCCTGTGCTGTCAGACTTTGAGCTGACGAACTGATCATGTAGAATGAATTTGTTATGCACCTTTTGCTTTGTCAAATCATTTTGTCCATTGTTGTATAACGTTTTTTTTTTTATTTTTAATCATTGAGTCAGCGTGTGATTGTTTTGAAAGCAGCCTCAGAAAATCTGTGTGCTGACCATGGACAATGCAAGAATATGTCAGTCATATCTGCTCATGCGTAAGTATATTATGCACTTTCATAATCAGGCGTTTTATTTTTATCATTTCTCGTGATATGAACTGGAGGTAGAAAATCCTACAACTGCTGAGCCACAACATCAGTGATTTCCCCAGGAGTTAAAACTTTTAATATAAATGTTTTGACCTCAGTGTTTTTAAAACCATGAATATTTAATGCAGTTATGCTGTGTACAATCTCAGCAGGAGGAATGGGAACAAATTTTTGTGCAAAAAAAGAAATTAGTGGGTTTTTTCCCCCTGATGTCATATTTAGTTTATTACATTTCTGTCAGCAATTGTAAAGCATTCTGACACGATTCAGAGTTGTTTAATAGTATATGAATCAGACAGCCATGCTGTAACAGTGGTAACAGCAGTAGTTTGCAAACATGCAGTAGCTGTCCTTGTCTCATTACTATATTTTGTTAGCCTAAAATGTTCTCAGAACAAACAGTGAAGTCATAAGAGGCTAGTTATAAGCATTTTTTAGTTTCTACCTTTTATTATTTGTCATATACCTTTTCCTGAAGTCAGTAGTGTTTTATGTGACCACTTTTTGTAGACAACTTTATTCTTTTGCATGTTTTTAGTCATTTCTGGTCTTTCTTTTTGTCTTTCAGCACATTGATTCATCATAGTCCTAATAAAGTTTATACATTTTTCACTCGTATTAACTGTCTGTCACACTTCATGAACCTGATCAATAACTTTGTGTACCAGCTGTAACTCTCCAAATAATACATTCTTAAACAAATGAGACGTGTCAGCTTGCCTGTCTTCGGTCTGACTGAATGTCCATTTGTTCGTTCCATCCAGGAATAACAGAACCTGAACTGCAGCTGTCAAAATGGACACAGAACATAAGCAAACATCCATTGTCTTGAGGGAGTTTGCAGACCACATGTATCACGTGGTGAAACATTCAGCCCTACCTATATAAATCATTTCCAGGAATGGGTGTGGTGCATCTTCAGTGAAGTGAAACTGTACAGTTGGAAAATGGAAAATAATGGACAGCTGGTAGTGTTTGTTTTTGGAAAGGTGAAGAGTAGAGAATGTAAGATAATCACTTCCCTTTCTCTGCAGCGTTTTTGTTCTGGGGTTGAAAGAGCCAAACATCATATGGTTACAAAGACTCTGAGAATTCATAACCTAGACTTCCAGGCTCATGTTAAACAGGAAGCATCAGTTATGGTTGTAGTATATGAATATATGAAATGTTGCTGTTGCTGTGCAAGAGACGAAACATTTTGTCCACAACATCTGTGCCATTCAGAAAGTTTTCTTTTTTTTTAAAACATGAACAGTATATGCAAACATTAAAGTTATTTAAATTGCTGTTGTGGAAAGTTTGTCTTTTTGTGGTTGAAGCACATCAGTAATGTTTCTGCATGTTTTGTGATCAGAATAATAAAGTCAAACCCATGATCACCAGGCTTGATACTTTATGGCTGAGCAGCTAAATACTCTAGACGTGCACAGTATACAGTAAATACAATATTCTCGTTAACATTTTGTTTGATCAAGCAGACGATAAAATAGGCAGTAGGTCCATTTTAAATTTTCTTTGTTGCTCTGATGGAACACATCTCATCCTGATAGTTTTCCTAAATCAACACACATGGTTATGTAACTCTAAATTTTGATTTTTTTTTTAAATAGAAAATCAAAAACTGAATGGCCAAAAATAAGTTTTCAAAGAGAACTAATATTTCTTTAGTAGAATTTAGAATTGATATTAATTATTGGTGCATTTGCCTCATATTGTTTTCTTGTTTTTGTTTCTCAGTGACAAATAAGAAACCGTCTCACATATCCATCACAAAAGTGAAGCAGTTCCAAGGATCTTCTTCGTTTGTCAAAAGGTCACAGTGGACAATCGACCAGCTAAGACAGGTCAACGGCATTGACGCCAACAAAGTTAGTAATTCAATTGTCTTTGTAAAAAGAATTTAAATGAATTCTTATGTACTTTCTTATGTACTTTCTAGGAATCCCAGCTAAACTTGAGATTTTAATTTCTTACTTACGATTAATTGCATAATGCATATTTGTCACAACTTTATCAATTTCTCTTAACTACACACTGTTATACACACGTGGAAAAAATTGTTGGTACCCCTCGTTTAATGAAAGAAAAACCCACAATGGTCACAGAAATAACTTGAATCTGAAAAAAGTAATAATAATCAAAAGAAAAATTCTATAAAAATCAACAAATGAAAGTCAAACATTGCTTTTCAGCCATGCTTCAGCAGATTAGAAAAAACTCATTAAACAGGCCTGGACAGAAATGATGGTACCCTTAACTCAATATTTTCTTGCACAAACTTTAAGGCAATCACTACGATCAAACGATTCCTGTAACTGTAAATGACTCCCAGCAGGCATTTCATGAGGAAACTGCTAGTTGTCTCAGGTTTGAAGGGTGCCTTTACCAGACGGCATGTTTCTGCTCCTTCCAAAGATGCTCAATAAGATTTAGGTCAAGGTGAATAGTCCTATGTTTTCCTCTTAGCCATTCTTTTTTAGCTGTGTTTTGTCATTATCCTGTTGCAAGACCCATGACCCACGACTGAGACCAAGCTTTCTGACACTGAGCAGCACATTTCTCTCTAGAATCCCTTGATAGTCTTGAGATTTCATTGTACCCTGCACAGATTCAAGACACCCTGTGCCAGATGCAGCAAAGCAGCCCCAGAACATAACAGACTCCTCCATGTTCACAGTCAGGACAGTGTTCTTTTCTTAATATGCTTCATTTTCCATCTGTGAACATAGAGCTGATGTGCCTTGCCAAAAGGTTCCATTCCATAGGACATTCTCTACTAGAAGCTCTGTGTCTTGTCAACATGTAGATGGGAAAATTCCAGTCTGGCTTTTTTTATGATTTTCTTTTCAACAATGGTGACCTCCTTAGTCGTCTCCTGTTAAGTCCACTTTGTCTCAAACAACGACGGATGGTACAATCTGACACAGATGTTCTTGGAGCTTGAATTTCACCTTTAATCTCTTTTAGAAGTTTTTCTGGGCTCTTTTGTCACCATCCTTATTATCCATCTGTTTGATTTGTCAATTTTCCTCCTCTGGCCACATCCAGGGAGGTTGGCTACAGTCCCATTGACCTTTTAAATTTCTGAATAATTTGTGCAACTGTAGTCAGGAACATCAAGTGGCTTGGAGATGGTCTTATAACCTTTACTTTTAACATGCTTGTCTATAATTTTCTTTAAAATCTTCTGAGAAAACTCTTTCCTTTGCTTCCTCTGGTCCGTGTTGAGTGTGGTACAAACCATGTCACCAAACAGCACATGTGATGCTAATTAGTGGACACACCTTGATTTAATATGTCCCTTTGGTCACATTATTTTCAGGAGTACCATCATTTCTGTCCAGGCCTGTTTCATGAGATTTATATAAAAAAATAAATGTTTTGAAGCATGGTTGAAAAGCAACGACTGACTTTCATTTGTTCATTTTTATAGAATTTGTATTTATTATTTTTTACTTTTGTCAGATTCTAGTTATTTCTGTGACCATTTTGGGTTTTTCTTTCATTAAATGAGGGGTAGCTACAATTCAGTCTATGTGTTTAACTGTTTCTTCTTTTTCTTTTGTCTTGAAGGACTGTCCAGAGTTTGACCTTGTGTTTGACAATGGTTTGGATCAGTGGGTTGCAAGTTCGGCAGGAGAGAAGTGCACCTTTATCCAGATTCTTCACCACACCTGCCAACGCCACTGCTCGTCTCGGAAACCTGAGTTTGTCAACTGTCAGTCTAAGCTGCTCGGGGGTAAGACAGGAAAAAAGTCCAACTTCCATTTGTGAATGTCATTTATTGGTATTTCACTGCCAGATTTACTAATGTAACCCTGTGCTGTAAGCCAGTCTGAATCTAATTATGTGTGCAGACAACCAGCACCTGTTGTGTATAAAATGTATGCTTAATGTTTGGACACAGCAGCTGCTCTGTTGAAGCATCGTCAAAGAGGGTGTCCAGCTAAATACTTCAGCTTTGACTCAAACTGTCTGACACAGAAACTGGTTTTACAGCACATATGGCATGGAGTTATACATTTGCTTTTTTGTTTTTACATTTTTATGCTATTTTCTGTATAAGTAAAACTCATTTTTTTAACTTTCATCTCTCAAAATAACAAAATACATTATGCTGTATTTGCTGTAACAGACTTCATTTCCCCATTACTAAATCAGAAAGACTGTAGCGAAACACTCAGTTTAATTCTAATGTCTCCTCTGCTGAGGGATTTTGATTTATAAGACCAAGCTAATAAAGCAGTTCTTTACGTGATGTTTGTTTGATACATACATAAAAAGGTAGGTTATAGGAAGGTTGATGGTGCATTTGAAAATGCAGCATCCTGCTTGTTTTTTTTTATCAGATATTGATCTGTTGATCCTGAATCTGAATCTCTCTGAACATCATTCAGCCTGTTCGATTATTTATAAAAGAAGTTATGGAAACTGCCTTAAAATCTGCCCCACCTCTACGAGGCAATATAATATGTATATGTATATATGAATATAAAGCCTTGCAGAGAGGTGAGAAGATGATTTTTGCAGTTATTCCAAAGTTTCTGGTTTCTATTTTTCTCAATGTGTGTGGGAACTGACTATCCATTCATTGATGATAAAACTGCATATCTTCTGCACCTTCTGCTACTTTGCCTCGACCTCCTTCCTACACCCACAACCATGACCATATTTAACATTCTTCGGGCTGACCTTGGTGCATTCTCAGTCTCTGTATGTGTAGGAGGGAAGATAGTGACTTCCTAAGCAGCACAGCACTCAGAGCTTTTTAGAGCAGAATAATTTATGGAGTACAAATGTTGGATATCAACTATACACTTCCAGCAGATACACAATTATATTTTGCATTTGTACTTTTTCAAACAGGCTTTGTGTGTCGGACAAGTGGTTTTGTAAAGCAGCTATGTAATTGGCCACTAATCTGGGGATGAACTCACCACTCAGGAAGTGTGGAGGGAGTTGTGTATGATTGATGATGAAGTTGGCAGTTACTCTCACATGTTCTAATAAGAAGAAAAGAGAGACAGCTTGCCTCCTGACAGTTTTGTCCACTACAGTTTAAGTCTCACACCAGTGCAAAACAAAAATCGTGACGCTGCTCAGGTGTGGGACCATAACTGTGGGAGACTCTTATCTGCAGATTCAGAAAAAAACACAGAATAGTTCCTGAAATAATTTTATTGAATTTGTGTTGAAAGGAGTCATGTTTATCAGTGCAACACAAATATTTTGACATTCATTTTTAAATGCCGTGTATTTATCTTCAACATGCCAATAATATATTTGGCCAATCAGTTTAATTTAAAATGATTCATCATAGTAGTCATTGATAATATTGCAATTGCAGGTTTTTTGACTATCATACATCTAATTTCTTTACTCAGTCTTCACTCTAGGTAAAGTACTACTATCTGTATTGACCCAATAGTCTTATTCTTTTCAATTTTACAGTAAGTGATGTTCAAACTGTGTTAATACTACGGTAAACAATGTTTTTCAACATTTTTTTTCAACATATTGAAAATAAATTTAATATATTGATCTATGCATTCTCAAAGTATGCTGCACTAAGTGGGACATAGTGTACTAAAAAACAGTGTGGATACTGTAGTGGTTCATCATTTCCTCCAAATAAATAGTCTACACACATCAATCATTGTCATACCAATGAGTTTTACAGTTTTCTTCTGGTCCATAGTGAGCTAAACAGCTCACTATGGCACCGAGCTCACTGAGCATCAGTTTCTGAGAGTTTTTCAACAGAATGTATCAACAAACACAAAGAGCTGTAAGGGGAAGATGCAAAGGCCCGTACATTTTTTACCTTTACGAGGCATTTAATTGGTCTAGAAATAAAGGCTCATTAGACTGCCTTGTCATCTGCTGAGAGTTTATTTTTACTCACTTCTCATCAGAGCTTTTCTCCTCATTGTACCTGTTGGTAATGGAAAGATAAACACAAATATGTCATCTAGTTTCACTCTAATATCATTGTCTTATTGCGGAGTGTTAAAGTAATGTTTTCCTGAGTCTCAGTAAGATAATTAAATCTAAGTATAAATGTGGGTTTACTTATTAGATGATTGACTACTTTTAAATGTATGGCAGTAACAATTGTTCATTCAAATGCTTGACTCATAATTTAATATTATTAATAGTAATAAAAAACATTAACCTCCATACTAATTTCAAGACTGTAGCATAAAAGCTAAATATGACTGTTTTGTCGTCCCTGAAGGCCAAGCTCTAGGTTTGGCCATTGTTCGTTGCAAGATCTTTTTGAGCAGAATGAGGAAAGATGACCATAAGATGAAACAAAAACAAGGTAAGAATTAAAATGTAATAAACTTAGACGTAGTAAAATGGAAATTTTAGGTTTAATATAAAAATTTTTCTTGTATCATTTCTATTTGACTATCCAAAAAAAAAAATATATATAGCTGAAATGAGAGGTTGAGTATACTTTCTGCTATTTGGTAAGCCGTTTTTTAATTCTGCAAAAAAGGTAACCTTGCCTAGAAAAAAGGACAAACAAGCTTGATCTTATTTTAATCAGTTTTAATAAAACGTTAAATAATAAAACATCTTCTATCCCATGACCATTGGGATTTTGTGCTCTTTAGGCAGTGCACCAACAGACCTGTGTGTCATTTGTTTTTTATGTGCTCCCTTTAAGCCCAAGGACACATTTCCTTCTATGTGTGTGTCAGTGTGAGGGTTCAGCAAATGCTGATAGGGATTTTAAGTGTACATCCAAAGGTTATGAGTCACGCCCTCCCTTTCCTCACCCCTCACTGTCTGACTGGATGCAGACTCACTGACAAATGTTGTTCAGAGGGAAATCACAATCTGGTATCCAAGGGCAGTACAATTATTTTGTGCTTCATTATTGGAGCCTCATTGTTTTGTGCTGCTGTGTAGCTTGTTGCAAATGTTCATAAGCTTTGGAAATGATGGCTTATATTGCACTGTGTGATTATAGCCTTCATCTGTTGATTAAAGCCATTGTAAAGAGGATGTTCATGAATATTTAGAAAGTACTTCTCTGTCAATGCTGATAATACTGTGTGATACTTTTGGGACATAATGTTCAATCCTTGTACCCAGTAGTATTTTAATACCCTGTGGAAGCTTTTGTTTTCTTGAATTGATTAATGATTAAAAGGTAGATGAGGTGATTAAAGATTAAAGGGCTGATTTAAACTACACATATCTGTAGTAATGTATTGAAGAAATGTAAATCAAATGGTTCCCACTAAAAGGTCCTTGGAGAAAATCTAGATTACTGATTTATGGTTTATGGAGTAATTAGGTTGCAAATCTCAGTGCTGGATCATATTTTACAATTTTTTTAATAGCTAGAGTGAAGCTGAGTATATAGAATGAAATAAATGCAAGTCATTATACAAGATGAGTTTTAGATGTTTATAGTGGGCCATAGAGCAGATTGTAATGCAGTATTTTAAAATATTAATGTCTTGATGAGTAAAGGGTCAAATAATGTGTACAAAAAACTGTTAAAATAGAGCTTAACACATTTTTTGAACAAGGGGAGGCAGTTGAATGGAATAGAAATAACTACAAGAAGAATGTGGAGAAACAAGGATTTGAATTAAAAAAAAAACTAGAGGAAAGTTGTGATGAGCCAGGGGATGTGCCCTCTCTGAACCTATTCTATAGTTTCATTATGTTGCTACTGGTGGTGTCAAGATTTGTTTTCCTGCACCAGAGGCAGCCTTGCTGTGCCTACAGCCTGCTGTCATGTCTTGAAGGTTTTTTAAAACATTTTTTAGGTTCTCATTTTATGCCATATTGTTTTACATGCAATCTATTTAAATTTGTGAGTCAACATTGTTGTTACCTAAATCACCTGTGTAGGTGTATTATTGAGAGATATTTAAAGAGCTGCTGATGCTATTCTTTACACATGGCTTTGTTTACTTTCTGTCCTGCTTGTTCAGCACTACTTTTTCTAAAGCCAGATTGAATAGGATGGATAGGATCTTATTGTTGAGAAAACGTTATGCTAATTTTGGTGAAAGTGTTTGCTTATGCATTTAAGATTGTGTAAACGTTTACAAAATGTTGATTTATTTTATAAATGCCACCTTTTGACCAGCCAACAGTGTTCACTTTGTTTTCCTGCCATAAGCTGCTTTGGTTGACATGATTTGTTTGTGTATACAGTTAATGCCTGCTAAATTCCATCATACTATGTTTTTTTTTTTTTTTGAATATACAAAAAATAATTTAACATGTTATTGTTGCTGTTTTGAAAATGAAAATTGACCATTGGTTATAACTAATTATGAGTTTAGGTGGGATGAAAGTCAGAAAATTCAAGTAAAAAATTGTCAGCAGCAGAATTATTCAGAAAAGTTTAGTATCAAAAGTTGTTTTGAATGAATACCAGCAGCCTTATCCACTATATTTAGTGATACTGAGAATTTATGAGGGAACCTGAGTGCTGAAAAATCTGTGCACATCACTGCATGAAGAGAAGCATTGTAAGACACACATTTTAAGACTCCCACGTTGTACCCTAAAGCATAATCCAGCACAGTGGTGATACAATCACACCCGCTGCCAGAGTGAAAATATTAAAATTATCACAGCATGAATTGTTGGATAGATATTTCTTTTTTGTGTAGGCGTGTTAGTTTTTGATGTTAACAATATAATCTCATAAATCCCCTGAAGTGTTGTCAACATGATATTCCTACTGATAAGCATTATGTTTGAAGCATCACAGGAGTCCAGCCTAATCTGTTGCTGAGATTCTGCTGCACCGGAGAGGGGGAAGGGTCACACTTCCTGGTTATGTTTGTCTTTTACTTATTGCTTCTAGTTTATTTTTTCTTCAGTTTCTGTTGTTACATTTTTTTATGTAATAATAAAATTCCTCATTCATTGTGGAGAGGGGTGTGTTGGGGATACAGCTAAATGAGTTGACAAAAGCTGCACAAAAGCCTTCTGTTTTTTATTTAGTTTTGTGCCACTTTATTGTTCTAACAGGAAAAACATAAAATGCATTCTGTTTTGACTTTAAGTATGTCATTCTTCTTTTATTATTTGTGAAATTATTGCCATTTCACTTAATATTGAGTCATAGATTGAATCTCAGTGATGGCAGAACATGACATTCTGCTCTTACATATGTTTCAATTAGCCTTTGATAACTCCACATCCCCTCATTATAAACCCGCCGCAGCATCTCCGCCCTGTATTTCTCTGATTATGTTTGACAGTATACTTCAGTTACAGCCTACCAAAGATGTCCCAGAATAGACAAAAAAAGGCTCAGGCGGGATAAAGGGAAAAATTGTGGGCAGATAAATAAATGGATATAATGTTTTGAGTGGAAGGAGAGAAGTGAGTGAGTGAGTGAGTGTGTGTGTGTGTGTGTGTGGTGGGGGTTTGTTCTGAGGACGATGGGAGTATTACTCCCACAGCTGCTCTGAAGGAGGGGATTAAGAGAAATCTGTCTGAAGGTGAAAAGGGCCCTAAAGTTTTTATTGATGATACAGAACCTCACAGAGAAAGTTTGTTTTGTACAAAATTGGTTTAGCTGTGTGCAAACTAAATCACCTTGGTAATATTTGGTCACAAAACACTTTTTTTTCTTTTCCAAGAGCTCAGAAGCTTATTTCATCAAAGGTCCAGATGTGCGTTACATGTGAAGAGGGAATCATTTACTATGATCTCTCCAAAACTGAATGAAGGATGGACTTGTTTGTGCATGTGTTTCCATTTCATTTTGTTACAGTGTGAGTTTGAACATCTATATGTACACCCATCTGTGTGTCTGCAGCACAGGCGTGACTCAACTTGATAAAACAAAATTATTTATGTAAACTTCTTTTGAAGGATTGCCAGCTGGCCTCGCCGTCTGCTTTTGGGCTGTCACATAATCCAGTGCAGCGGAGCTGTTCTAATTATCTGTCACTCAGCCTACCTGTCTTGAAGTCAGGGACGTTCTCTTACTATGCTGCAGTTTCCTTTCGAGAAATTATAGAACCAGGCTTGTCAGTTTCTAATACACTCTGTACCTTTGGACTTTTTCCCCCCTCTATGTTCCATTTTCTCAAAGCTATTACACGTGTATCATGTTTGTAATTGACTGAAGGTCCTCGTATGAGCGACAAAAGGTCTGAGTAGGTGAAAGACCAAAAGCACTTTAGATGTTTTCTTAAACTGTCTAGCTGCCCTGAGGTACAACTCTATAAAATGACAGGATACACCCCACTGGAACAATGCAATTGAAAAATAAGAAAAAGAGCAGCAGGGAAGTTGCAGCTCCTTTTGAGTTGTTATTTAGTAGTCTTACACAACTCCCAACATGGTAGATTAATGGCTTGTCAGAGAAAACACCCATAGGGCTTCCACAGCTTTCTGAAGATGTGTTTTCTGTCTTATATCCATTCCTGGGTTTCTGGAGGGCAAAAGCAGCTAACTATCTTTTATCAGAATGTATTTTGGGAAAGAGTAATAAAAGTTGCCTCAAAGTCCAAAATTGAGTAAAGGCAGTGCTGAATTTGACACTTGAGATGACCACTTCTCCTAAAGAGACTATTGTGTCTTTGTTTTATACTTTCAAGAACAGCAAGGTTTATTTGATCATCCTTTAAAGTAAATTAGCTTTGAAGCAAACTTATTAGCCACCCTCCCACTCAGCACCTGCTGGAAATCATTTTGTTTTTATTGGTTTACCTCATCATTGGTCAGAGGCACTGATTGTGAAACCATCTATTGTTACACATTCCTTAATGACACCTGTCTCTGGCATTAGTCTGTCTTCTAAAGAAACACATTTTCTATTTTTCTTTTGTTTGCTTCCCCTCACTCTTTCTCTCCTGCTGCTTTGTTCCCTTTCTTTTCTGCAGGTAACAGTATACTACACTCTGCAGCAGACAGTGTGACAAGTGCTGTACAGAAGGCCAGCCAGGCACTGAATGAGCGTGGAGAGAGATTAGGTCGGGCCGAGGAGAGGACTGCAGACATGATGAACAGTGCTGAACAGTTTGCAGTTACTGCACAAAAGGTGAGGCAAAAATACAAGCAAGAAACATAACGATGCACTACAGAGTTACTGCATATGTTGTAGTAAAATTCCACATTTATTATGCGATATACAGTCTTTTATTATTTCTTTAACAAAAAAGACCAACACTTTCTTTTAATTTGATTGATAAATACAGGTGTTAATTGTGATTTGTCTATTTAACAAAATGATCAGGGGTAGAATTTAATTTTCTTTGACTAAAACCTTCTTACTCTTTTTTGTAGTTCTGTTTCTTTATCCTCCATCACATTCATATTACTCAAGAAAACCAACTGCATGCTGCTTAATGAGGCTAAAAACCTACTTATTTTTTCATAAACTAAATATTTTTAACAAGAACTCGTGTGATGAACATAGCGATACGCTGTAGATCAAACACCTCTTGATTCCAGTTTTACTGTAAAATTGGGCAGCTGATATTGAAATGAATGACAAACTGATGTAATTAGTCACCTTCTGTTACCAAAATAGTTTCAGAGTTATGCATATTACCTCAGAAGTGATATGATGATTGGACAGCCTCACTTGATTGCCTTACTGATCACAGTTGAGCTTCCCTACTGGGACAAAGGTGAAAAATATGATAAGCAAAGGGGAAAAAACATTGAAATACTGACTGAAAACAACTGCATAAAGGTCACAGTAAATCTCTCATTTGCTTCTTTTTTTCATTTCTTTGATTGCCTTTGTTTCTTTGCTTCATGACTTCATCACTTGTCTTGCATATTGTTACCAAGTTGCATACTGTTTATCAGAGGCTTTGTCCTAAAATAATCTGATTCCTCAGAGGAAAATGTAGACCAATCTGATGTTTTGTCTGAAAATATACCAAAGTAAGCATTCCTGTACAGAACAAATCGACATACACTGCTATAAGCTTTTACAAAAAAGTTGCTTCTTGAACATCCTTGTAATTAAATATCTACTGAAAACTGTTATTTAATTACAAAATCATGTAAATAATTTTCCAGTAATCTTATAAATGTACCTTAGTTGCATTGAAGTCATTACTTCATGCTGTGTGTAAATGTACCTGAGCAAACACCAGCTTTACTTTCTGGTCAAGTGCAGCAACAAGCATCTGCAGTGCTGTGAGAAGGGGTCACCTTGACTTTTTCCTTTTTATTATTTCTTTTTCTTCTTGGCTCATTTCTGCAATCTCATTCCTGCAGCTTACATTTTGGCTGCAGACAATTTAACTGCACTGCTCAGTTTTAATCAAAACCTCTAATTTCTCTGTGATGCTCTACTGCCCCCACTGGATCGATATGTAGAATTCTGTTCTCCATTTCACAGCTGCAGACTCCATACTCTCTCTCTGTGTGTGTGTGCGCGTGTGCATGTGTGTGTCTGCTATTTTTCACATTTCCACACCCTGTGGCTTTGTATTAGATTGGTTACTTTAGTTACCTACCTAATGAGCCTCCCATAAAGCCAATTATAACCACTATTAATAAGACCGATTAAGTTCCAGAAAGCCTGAATTAAAAAGAAAAATGGACTGGCTCCCTTTCATTTGTGTGAAATAGCCCTGGTGTTATGCTGCATGCTTTCTCACTCAGTCATTCTCTGGTTTTAGATACTTTTTTGCAGATAGGGTTATTTATTAATTCAGAGAGGTGCTTTTCTTGAGTTTTCTCACTGTGTTATTCTGCAACCCCCTCATCCCAATTTTTCTACAGCTTGCCATGAAGCACAAATGTTAAACCACTGCCAAAACCAGCTGGGCTGGGGGTGTCAGCATTCACCAGTCACTGCAGAGGAGAAGGATTTCAGATGTTCTTTAAAAAAATATTAATATTTGTTAACAATGATAACATTTTTATGTTTTGGGTTTTTGTACTGCGGTGCATCTCATTCTTGATAACACATTACGCAGAGGCAAGAGGAAGAGAAACGTTCTGCAGAATGTTTAATTCTCCTGTTTACCTTAAGCTTCATGTCAGCAACCAAACTGTAGTTTATAGTAAAACCCTCCAAAATGTGTTTTTGTTTTTGTCATTTGCTCTAACTCTAATGATTGATGTGCACAAGTTAACTTGAAATGATCTGCAAACAGTCCCAGTTCTGAAACATTTCTTTATTGTTTAGGGTAATTTATGAAGCCTTTTAATGTTATTTTATCTGCTTTATAAAGATTTTTTTAATGGTTAAATGTTCCCAGCAACATATTTTTTCAACTATTTGGTAGTCAGATATTTGCTGTTAGGAATAATCACATTTCAAAGAGCAAAGTATTGCAAATCTATAAAAAAAAATAAATGTGTCTAGCTAATTTTAAGGAGACCAGGATCTCAGCAAAATATAAATTTATTTCTTGAGAAAAAGGCAACTATGTCTGACTAACAGTCAATGTGATGTTTTTGTCTGTTTTGTCTTTTAGACATTGAGGTCATTCAGTGTCTTCTGTCCACAATTTGAAAATGTATCTTACCAGAATTAATATTCCAATATTTCATTTCACAAACTACAAAATGTTTTTGTCTATTTTTGTCTCCAACATTAAGCTAATCCTGTCTCTTGTTCTGTCCACAAATTCAAAATATATTGCAACTGCTTTAATTAATATTTCAATGTTTCATTTCACAAATTGAGTATTGAGTTTGGGCAGCATGTATTACAAGATGAGTTATTTGTATTTCAAAGCAACTAAAATAAACATTTACCAACATTTTGTGCTTCATGAAGATGAATTTAAGAACAAACCTTTTATGTATAATAATAATATATCAATTCATGTCACAGAGGAGCACTTCATTATTCTAGCTTCTGCTCTGTAAAAAGCAGCCACTCTGATCTCAGTGTTTGTAGAGCTAACTTGTCCCAAATTATGGGACAGATTCAAAAGAATCCTGGCTGTGTTTCACTTTTAAACGTCCAGCACTTTGGGCTCTTCTAATTTGTTCTTTGTAAAGATGTTTGCTGATGAAAGACAACTTGTCAAACAGTGGTAGTGTGTAATTATTTCTTTGGTTCCCTCACTAACTTCAGCTTTCTCCCTAGTAAGACACCATCCTCACACTTACAATGTGATTCTTTTTATATCTTAAATTTTCTAAGTCATGATGTTAACAGTGCACTGATAAAATGATCTTGTGGAGTATTGAGTTTATAATGAAACGTTCCAGTTGCCTAACTTTGTGCTATTATTTCTCTAACACTTTGGAAGTCTGTTTTCATTAAAAAAAAGTATGTGAAGATGCATTTTTACTATTATTTCACTCTTTGTAGCTGATGTAAACATTTCCAACGAACTACGATCAAAATTATGCTTTTTTTTTCTTTTCATCATGTGTTTTCAGTGCTTATTCTCATTAAGAAGAAAGTGGCGTCAGCTTAAAATGTCTCACAGGTTTTTACATTTTTTTTCTGCCTGATGTTTCACTTTGTGGTTCAGCACTGCTCTTCTTTTTCAGATCTTCACTCTATAATACTGTAACATGTCAAATAAAGCTCTGTTCACAATCACAGAAATGTTGTTAATGTTTCTTTATGCAACAATTTTGTCTGACTGTAAATGAGTGTTGTCTTGCATCATGTAGTAATAAACTGAAACTAACAGTGTTCGTTTTTAAGACATAACAAGGTTATACCCCAAGGGTTAGGGCTGACAGTGTTTTTGTGTGTCTGTCTACATAATGGATGTGCGTCTACCACTGACTAATGTGGCTGCCTCAGCCAGCTGACTTAAGAAAATGGCTGTAACTCAGTTGAATTTACAGGTATTGACCTAAATTCTGGCATCATCTGACTCATCTCCATCAATCTGTTTGAGGAATAGATCATATTGTTCAGAGTCTTTGTTTAAAACTTTGCCATCAACTATTTGAGGTCAGTTCAGTCTTTCTGTTGGCAAAACTTTCCATAAATCACACGATGGATTTGAATGAATCTTTCAGAAAACAGTCACTTGATGTACCTCTACAGCTGATTATCTGTCGCAGCCAACCCAATTCAAGTTAGCTGCTACAGCCAACTGACCTTAGAAAACACAAAATGGCTATAACTCGGTTCGTTTGCAGATATTGAGCTATACATTGATGTAACCATGAACCATTTAACACACATTGAGCATTAGGTTCTTAGATGTAATAAGATTTTACTTTGGAAAATTTAGAATCCTTAAGCTCATTTACTTTTTTGTTTATATTTGAGCAATTTTACAGGCGTGTGCTATTGTTTCATGACTTGAAAATGCCTTTTAAAAATATTGACTTTTTTTGTGTTTACTGTCGTTGACCTTTTTTCAGTATGAGGAACTTTACTTAAAGATTACATTGAAATCTCTTTCAGACGATCCTAAATAATTTCAGATTGTACGAGAGTGCTTTAAAAGTAGTCTCTTAATCTGCGAAGGGCCATTTTAACACAACAGTCAGATTAGATATGAACACTACTTTTTAAATCTGCACCTTTGGTTTTGCTGCAGTGAACACTGCCCCCACGTGGTGCAGTTTAAATGCACACACAAAAAAAACACAAAATCAAACTCGTCCCAAATGTGGCAGAACTGTGTATCAGAAGGTTATAATGTTATACAAGATTTTTTTTCTTCTGTAGCTTAACCTTCACATTGTTGAAACTAATTATAAATAAAAATACACTAAATATTTAAACATCAGACCTGTGACATTTTAAATGTGTTCAAGAGGTTTGTCTTTAGTTTCAGAGACTTTGTAGTAAGAACCACTTCTGGCTGTATCTCCTGTGTTTGGAGTTTGCGCTGACACGCTTCTTGCATATTTTTAGCTCCTTTCAAAAAGTTATGCACATCCAGATAAAAATGTGTATTAATGGATTTTTGACATCATTGTGTGTGTTTGTGTAGTAACTCTAGACTTTAGGTTTATTATACACACACTCACTGTGTCAAAAATGTGTTTATGGATTTTTGATACATGAGTGTGTGTGTGTAGTAAACCTAAAGTAGAGTTGTGTTTTAGTATTTTAAGGAGGACACTGTTTACCTAAATACAGAATATAAAATGGTCAAATATCTGGTCAAACATCTATTTTATATTCTCCCTCCTTGCTTCAGTGGAATTGTATTTTAATCTTATCAATGATTCAGCTCAATCTGACAAGCAGAAAGGCAGTTGGAGCAGGAACAGCTGAATTATATGATCCATAAATTTTAGTGCTGGAGAGGGGGACGTTCGCACCTCATTAAAGCTCCTGCACAGGACTCCACTGCTATTACTCACGCTGCCGACACTGTGAATCATTCCTGCCTTCCTCCTGAAACTCACTTACATTTTTTTAGCTCTCCACTTTCTTTTGCTCTGTAGAAAAGGGAAGCTTCCTGTTATTGTCCTGTTTTACCCAAATCATTAGTTTACAGAACACGATTTTTCTCCCTCGACATTCTTGTTAATTTTATTTGAGTACTTACATAAAGTTCTGCCTATTTTAACAAAATATTGTGACTCAAGTAAAAATGCAGTTTTCTGGTCGCTTTTCAAAAATACTACACATTTTTTTGAAGTAGTGAAATGATCACTTTTCACCACTGGGGGGTGGCACTAGGCTTCCTACCAGCTCTGTCCTGTTTCTGCCCTGTGTGTATTGATTAGTGATTTTCAGTGTGATTTAGTTTAATGTGTTCATTGATAACATGTAGGATTGAAAGCACACATTAACACCTGAGAACTATTCAATACCACTAATTGCTACAGTTAATGACACAGCAAAGGCAGGAAGCATTTTCTCAACTATCAAGACTTAGACTGGTGAGAGCATTTTAACAGACGCTGGTTTTATTCTGTTTGAAGACACAATTTCCCCCTAAAACAAAGTATTTCAGTTCAACTTTGTATAATTTAAAATATATTAAACTTTACAAACTCTACAGCTAATTGTAATGCACCAATCTGAACCTTTTTAGTATTTTGATATGCCTCGTTTGGATAAACTCATTTAATGCTTAAATTGTAGTGTACACCTCTGCAGAAATCTCCTATCAAAGGAACATTAAACCGTGTTTTATTAAACATAAAACTGTAATGTAGTACTGACTAAATAATAGATTTTAAAGAAACTTAGTCCTGTAGACTGCCATAGTTTTGTTTAAAATCTGAACCATTTCAAAGATTGAACATTTTAAAGTGGAGTTCTGAGGGAAGATTAATAAATGGGTAATATTTTATTTAGCGTTTTGAATGGCTTCAGCTCAGGAAGTAGTTTAAGTTTGACATCACTGATTGGTTAATTTAAATGCAGCTAAGACCAAAGTGGATAATAAAACAGTATCATTTTATAGCGGTTCATACAAAGGCTATTTAAAACAACAACTTTACACTGTTGCCAGTTTTGCATTCTTCGAGTATTTCCATAAACACTTCTGCCAAAATAACCATGTAAAGCAAAATTGATGGCAGTGTAAAGATACTTGCACTCTGCCTTACTTCACTTCAGGTTTGTTTTACACCAGGTGATGTTCTAATCACAGCTTTTCATTGGAGAGCGTTAAAGTGTAGAGGACCATCTTAAATCACAACTAATGTGAACTATGAATGAACCAATGAAAACACCCTTAAAGTACATGACAAACAGAAAATCTGTGACTACATTTAAAAACCACACAATTATTTATAGTGTAAAGTTTTATAAAATTATGTTTGCATGAGCTACTATGAAATTTAAAAGACAAAAGACTCCTTAAGAACGTAAAACTGTATAACCTTTCCATAGAACTCTAGTTCAAAATGTTAAAGCTATCCCTTTATAGTGCATTAGATTAAATTAAAGTACATATTAGATCATAGCATTTCTAATTTACTATTAGTCCTGTATCTTTCCACAAAAAAGTGTTTCTTTAAAAGCAGCCTCACATATGGACTCGATGAACTGTTGATTGAACCGCTGACCCCCTGAAAGACTGTTGTGACCTCCTGAGTCACAGCCACCATTCATTAGGTCACCACTGCCAGGCGCTGATACACAGTGCAAACTTCTTTTATGATCTTCGCAAAAGACCAGAGAGCTTGTCCAGTCAGGTGTCACCTTCATAGGCACATTGGCATCCCTGTCAGCCGCAGGAGAGTGTCAGCGGCTGCCTGACTGAAAATCTGAACAACCTGCCGCAGGGAGACTCGTTTTTAATCTACCAACACCCCCAGAAATCAGCAGGAGTAATTACAGGTTACACCGCGGGGTTAGGAGTGCGAATAGGCTGGGACTGCACCTCTATTCCTTTATTATCGCATACCAATCTCTGCAGTGATTTTTTTAATAGTCCTATTTGTCAGGATTTGATTTTACCTTGAAGCCAAAGTTGAATACCTGCAACAGCACACCTCAGATGTGTTTGGGAGAGTGAAATCCTGAGGAATGAGGCTCGACAAGGGTTCTAATAATGGACTGCAGCAAAAGAGAGAGTGCACCAAAGAAGCTTTAAAGAAGCATTCATGACCATAAAACTCATCAGAATTTAATGAACATCTACAGCTAATTACCCTCAAAAATGGCTGCCACAACAAAGCAATAGATTAAAACTACGTTTCGTAGTAGCTCAAAATTCTTCACCACACTTTCTCCAAGTGCCAAATCATGAAATCCTGCAAGATATAATACTGCATGATGGTGCAAATTATTTTCAAAGTTTAAGCAAAATAACCCAAACTACAGAGAGACAGGGAAAAGAAAAGTCAAGATAAGTCGTAGTCGTGCATGATTTTGTGTGGCCACAAGCTTATTACAGTCATTTCCAAGCAGAGATTGTTGTTTGCATGACACGTTTGAATTACTTTCATTTAATTTTAATGTAGGCATGAAGGACACTTCAGTCACTGTGGTTGGGCAGCAAGTAATTCTTAGCATTATATGTTGCAACTGTAAGACCAAGGTAAAACTGGAGTTGTCTTTTTTTATCCACTATTACCAGACAGCTCTGTACCAAAAGGTCATTTCTCAATACAAGATTATATTCGTCTAAAACTGGCAGGTGATATGCATTCCTTCACAGAATGCTAGACTTTATTTTTGCCACTAGTTTTAGCTTCACTTATTGTTCAGCTACAGAACGTTTAAAGAATTTTCTGAATGTCCAAAAATTTGTTCATTTTTTGATTCGGGGTTTTTTTTTTATGCAAGGATCATGAGTTGCAGCAAAATGCTAATTTGTAACACTTTCTGGCAGAATTATTCTTGTTAGTTTTAAATTAAATTTAAATTTCATTAATGACAATTAGAGGAATGTTTGAGTGTTGAAACTCCAGATTACAATTCTTAGAATTTAATCAACTAAATATTTTGCACTGCAGCAAAGTCATGTTTTTTGTTGCTTGAATTGAAGGTGTGAGTACTACATACACTATGCTGATTTTCAGTGGGCTCAACCATGTACAGTCCAATGACATCAGCTAAAATAAGCTGCTTCTCACCAGTCAGGACCACATCTTGAATTTGCTAAAATTTCACACCTGTCTTCAGTCCTGCAGTCCACCTGTCAACTGTGTGACTGAATACACCCTAATATATTTTAATGATACATGTTGAAGGGAGGAAAAGAGGTTTGCTGAAAGCAGGATTGTTTTTACGTAAGGTAGGGGCTGAGAGTGGTGAAGCCTGGGTCACCTCAGCGCTTGCCCACGGTGACTTGGCAGATGTGTAGCGAGCCAAAGTGCACAACAGCTGCTCGTTCTAAATCCAGCAGCCTATTCTTCCAGTTCTCCTCTCTGCCTTTGAGCTCCTGGAGAGAGCAATGTCACATGTGCTGGAATCATCATTTATTATGCTAATAAGCCTTCCCTGGCCGAATGCACCCTAATCTTGCAAATATTGGTGTTGCTGATGATCAAAGCATTTCCTTACGCCGATTAATTATTTTACATTTTATTTTGTGCAACTATACAATGGAGTCTTTTTTTAAAAACCCATAGAGATTTTTGGATGGGAAAAATGCCTCTTCTGGTTATAAATATCACCATGAACACCTGCTGGAAACGAGCTTCAGAAGACAAATGAGGGTTGATCCAAAAAAATTCTGCAGTGACCTACTTCTGTTTGGTCCTTTTTATGTTAACATTTACAATACAGTGTGCTGTGTTCAGATTTATTGTTTCTCTGCACAGCTTCTGTAAATTTGAAATGGTTGTGAGAGGGGGAAAAAAAAGACCAGGACACATTTTATTTTGATCACGCAGTTGTAATAAAAAATTCATTGTTTGTAATGTGTGGGCCTTTCATACACATAAAACAAGTCTTGTGGTTTAATGGAGCATTATTATTATTATTGAACCTGCAGCCCTCTCCTGGAGTGGATCCTGCTGTTCTAATATTGACTTGACTTATGGAACAAATTGGCTTCAAACAAGTGGTGACATGCAATCTTTTACTTCTCTGGAAGCACTCGGTGCTCCTGCAGTCAGAGATAATCGTGAGGCTAAATTCGGCTCACGTATGTTTGCCTGATTGGCCAAGTGGGTTCAAATAAATGAGATATGTTTTGGTTGTTGGTGAGTGAGTCTCTCAGGTTATGCATACACATTGTGGCTTTCACAATAAACATAGTTGAAATATAGCAAATAAAAACTACCATAGTTAGATTTAGGTTTGTCACCTGCTATTTTTTGCTTCTGCTAATGAATTAAATTGCAGTCTTTTTGGACAAACTTTGTATAAATAATCTTGTGCACAATCTTATGTATTTTGAGAGCCTGCTTTTGTGATGTTCAGATAATCCTATGAGGATGACTTTCAGCTACTACCACACCAAATATCACTAACAAATAGCACAATATCTGTATAATTGACTCTGTTATAGCAGTTAGCTCGCAGCCATCCTGAATTAAGGAGCTTCAAGAAGCAATCAAGTAGCTGAACATCCAGTGATTACTTTCTGAGAATTGCATTAAAAGTTGCATGCTTTTTGTGTTTTTTTGCTAACATGTAGAAAGGTTTGATGCCAACATTTACTGCCAATGTTTAAGTACAAATTTTGTGCAGTGTGTTTTATTCAAATTATATGTTGGGTATGATGCTCAGCTATTACTACCCCAAATTGTAGCTCACAATTGACAGAGTAAAAACCATTTTCTGTGTTTGGTGAGGTCAGTTTGCAATTGAAGTGATTAATGATCTGTCAAATGTGTCACACATTGTTTTATTTTCTTTTTAATTTCTTATCTATAATCATTTAATTTTGTATATAGTTTATTTGCCATTTTTGTCCTAATAATATTTTATATTTTCTTTGTTTTAAATGTTTCCAAATAATTACTTTTAAAATCTCCCTAAATGTATCTATGTAAATTTTTTACAGTCTAAATAATCTTTAGATGAGTTATCTTTTTCATTTTATTGTTTTGCATGTTTAATAGCTTATTGGGCCACATATTTGTGCATTTATTCCTATAAAGGGCAGTTTTTCCTTCAGTCACTTGCATATCAAGTTTACATTTGAGAACATGTTGCCACAGTTGTGCCTTAGAATCATCTCTTCACCTGACTGCAGATTATTTATCATATTTCTTTATTCACTCTGACATTTTCCATTTACAGTGATCTATTACCAGCTCAGCGTGGTGACACAAGTTATGCCGCAGTCATTATGATGCGAAGGAATTGTTTTCATTTGCATCACTCTCTCTCTCTCCTCCTGTCACTGAGTTCAGTTGTCCTTTGAAGGGATGCCTTCAGAAGTGCCTTTAAAACATCTTTAGTTTTTCCTCCGAACTTGTGAGCAGCACATCAGAATGCAGACAATGACCTACAGATTTACAGCACGAGCAGCATGAAGCCTCTAAATTACACTGAAATATGCAGAGGGGAAAATTCATAACAAAACCTGTCACTTCCTGTTTGTCCGTGATGCATCACCTCAGCCTTTTTCATATTCCAACAGAGGGGCTGAGGGAGGAAAGGGTTCAACAAGATTAGAGCTATAGTCTTTTATTTATTTATTTTAGTTGCTTTGTTTTAGATGGAGGTTACTGCAGTGTATATAGGTGTGAGGCAGCAGGAGTTTGTATCTGTCTCTATATCGACTTGAGAGATTTATCTTCTGGGACATAAAGGGGGCGGTGCAGAAAACTGTGTATCAGCAAAGAAATGACACTAACACCAGAGGGCAGCAATTAACATGAATTAATCACATTGATTAAAGTACCATCTCTTCTCAGAGCTCTGCCTTTCACTGCTGTGGATCCTTTTGTATCTGTGTGCACATCTACAACCTGTTATTCACTAATGACATCACATCTGCTGATTTTAATGTCTGGTCCATTTAGTATTTCACTGAGAAAAAAAGTCAGGAACATGCTGGTATTATCATATCATAGTTTTTTTTATGTTTTGTACCATGTCTGATGCAAGTATTGTTTTGAGATTTGTGCATTCATGTAGAGTTTAGTCACAATTAAAGCTCTTGTCTCTCCTCCTCTGACCGTTCAGAGCTTCGGCTGCTCCCCATGTTTACCACTGTGGGGCACTGCAGCTTAAGCGGAGTCATTCAGAGCCAAACAGCCCCTCTGAACCTTAAAGAGAGCGCACTAACCAAGATAGCGTCAACTGCTCATTTCAGTGCCAGCCCCTAAATGTTACCCAGGATACCTAAATCTGCTGAGCTGTCTCCTCCCTCCACTCCTCTCTGTACTGCAGTATGACTTTTCCACTCAACTCCCTGAGAAAGTTTATGTTGTCTTACTTTTTGGGTTATTCTTCTTATTTCCTTGTTCCCTTTTATGTTTTGTTATGTTTTCTGTCCTTCTTTTTTTCTTAGAGGCATCAATTTCAGTCCAGCTGTATTCAATCTAATCCCTCTAATTCAGTTAATCTAATTTTCTGGTTATGGTCACACTGCTGATCTCCACCACTGGTTCTTTGCAATCTCTTTTTCAGCACTCTGATTCTGTGCCCAAATCCCCTAGAATGTGCCATTTTTTCCACTTCTACTTATAATGAATCACTGATTGACACAAGAAAATGATTGATAAACTATACTTCCTGACAGCTGTAGAAGAAAAGCAAACTTTAATCTGCTTTTTAGCCTGTAATATGAACTATCTCTTGTTTTCTCGCAGACTATTTTCTCATTCAGTGCTCATTAAAAGCTGCCAGTGTGCAGTGCATTTGTGTTTGAGGGATTATGAAGCTCTATTAGCAGATAAGAGACACTTTTCTTGGTGGAATTCACTGGAGATAGAGTATGTGGGTTAAACACGATGTGTTCCAGCACATTCATTTTTTTTAATCACATTCACAGATAAGCTTAGTGTTATTTGCATCTCGCCTTTCATTTCGGTCCTTTGCTCACAGCATCTGAAGACCTTTACCTGAGTGTCCTGCAGCAGCTCCTATGATTGTCAAAAACAAGAAAGAGGTGTTTTATTTGTTTTAGATTAACCTCAGATCATCTAAATTTACAACAGTGAGAGGGAGAAAAAACAAACAGTTTGTTTTAGGAGGGTAGGAACAGTGTCAGAGGATTAGGGCCAGGCAAAGCAGACATTCACAGGATCTGAAAGTGGGCCGAACGAGACACACCCTTGTGTCCTCTCTCATGGTGTTGTTTGTCCTCTCTTAACAGCCGAAAGGAAAAAAAACAAATTATTTTATTTTAGTCTTTTAGTTTTTCCCTCTCATTTACATTTCTTTTTAAAAGAAAAATTCTGACCATCTCACTGCTCCCTCAGCTGTTTCTCTTTGTCCTTTTCCCACCTGTGGCCCACTTATACATTTATAGGTCAACTGTCTGGTGATTTCAGGTGTATTGTGTTTAATTCTGTTCAAAAGAGTGATGGGAAAACATGATACCTGTTGCAGTTCTCTTAGTGCCTGCAGTCTTTTCAGCTTTATATGTAGAACAGTAATCTGTGTCACTGCAGAATATTATGAAAAGCAGAATGATTGTGAATAAGACAGCACTATGGATGCTGTAGTTCATGAGGGTTAATTGGAAATTAGTGAGCGATGTGTGGATGTGTGCTGTCTGAAACCTAACGATGTGAGATCAGACAAATCTCTGAGTCATGGATGGATGAGGCATGCTGAAATCCCTTTTTTCCCCCAGCTTCAGCACTGCCCTAAGCTTCCTTTTTTTATTCTACCTTTGTTTCCCTTAGTGGGTGCATTCTGACTGCAAGGCAGCTAAAACAACAGCAATGGTCTTTTTTATGTTAGACCAAAGACATGGTGGCCTGTCATCTCTTCCTGCTACCAGTTCAAAGCTTCCCTGTGATTTGGTCCGGTTTGGGCTGGGTCAGCTTCCAAACCGGCAAATCCTCAAAGAGGAGCCAGAAAAGGCATATCTCAGCATGGCTACCACTACAGAGATGGAGATACATTAAAAAGAATCTCAAATAAGAGAATAAGTCTAAGAAAAAAGTACAGAAAGTAAAGTAAAAGGCACAAAAAATACAATTTTTAAATATTCACAATGCAGCATATGTATAATTTTTACTGTAAATACATAACATACAGACACATCACACTAAACTCCTAACATGTAAGGGATATTTTTAGACTTGAGCACTTCTCGGTGTTGACTCAGCCTCTCTGTAAGCAAGCCAGACAGGTGTTTTTCATTCTGCATTGTTCTGTTCATTGTTAGTTCTCACACCACAGCCAGACCCCTACACTAACACAGCAGGGGAAACCGTGTTTTCCAGGGCTTACAAACACCATCAAGTATAAATAGAACCCTGATTTCGGGACTTTAGTTAATTTATTTAGCTTGTGGAACAACCTGTTTCTCATCACAGCTGATGGCTTTGCTGGAAGATTATGTCCCAAATATAAGAATGAAAACAGAAAGCATTGTAAATAACTACACTAAACAGTTTATTTCCCTTCCAGTAGAATCCCTTGTCTTGTTTCAGATTGGCTTATAAAGGTAAAACAATCTTATAATGCTTAATGACATAATGCAAAATCTGATATTTTTGCCCATTTTATGGAAATTATTCATTGTTTGAACAATTTTTGCTATTAAGAAACAGTTTGTCCACATCTTGTTAGTTTGCTGCAGATTTACAGAAGCAAACGATGTCAGTGTCCTGCTGATGTTCAGCTTCACACGTCTGACAATAAGAAGTGGCTTTTCATGCAGACCTATTCTGCCTGAATTCTCTTGTCACAGCTCATTCTAAAAGGACAGTAACTGCAGAGGGTGGCAGAGACTTCACATCATGCATTCATATTTCAGCAGCCACTTGGGCTGAGATTCATTTGTAAGGGAGGCACACATACATAAATACTACTGCTAGAAGTCCCCGTGCGGTGCGGTCCGAAGTCTGTTTTTATGTTTGTGTTCTGCACCAACGTGCTTATCCACTTTATGAAAACAGAAAAAGTGATATTCAGAATTGAGAATCAGATTCCCACAGTGCCTTTTGCAACTTTTAACAGTTTAAATACAAAATCTGTTGGCATAATATATTTTTTTCTTTTTATCAACATTAATTTGCTTCCTTTTATTGCTTTGTTTGTATAATTGATTATGCACTATCAATAGGAGGGTGTGGACTTAGATGTTGCTCTGCTAAGTCTGGAGAAAAACAACCATTGATTGCTTTTTTCCCTTCATTAACCATTTTTGCTGCGTAACTAGAATTACTGTGAGGTGCTTCACAGCGCTACGTGTTTGTCTCAACCAGGGGTGGGCAATCCTGGTCCTCGAGGACTGCAGCCCTGCATCTTTTACTTGTTTCTCTGCTCCAACACACCTGATTTCAATGAACGGGTGATTATCAGGCTTCTGCAGAACTTGGAAGAGGTAATTCAATGACTGAATCAGGTGTATTGGAGCAGGGAAAAAAGTAAAACATTCAGGGCTGCAGCCCTCATGGACCAGGCTGCCCCCCACTGGTCTAAACATTTTGCGCAGGTATAATGTCTCAAATGAATCTTGTGTGTTCAAGCCTAATGAAGACAGCTCTCTTTAATTTCAGCTTAGTTTATTTTTCCTTTTTTTGAACGTATGCCACCCTTAGATATGTAAAGATGATGTATGTAACATGTAGCATTTTCCTTGCTGACGACAGAAAAAATGAGCTACTTGAATTAATATTTAATGAAGAAAATAATGCACCCTGTAGGAAACCAATTCTGCTGAGGAAGCACGTGTTGTGTAAATAACAGGGGTCATATATTGAAAGCTGACCTTTGCTCCTTGACCTTTTACATCTCTGTGTCAGCAGCATTTGAAAGTGTGCACTCAGCATCACATAGCTGGAAACATGCAGCTATGAGGGCAGGGCATGTGGAAAATAAGAAGTGGAACTCTAAGAGGTCGGTGAGTCAAAGAGGGCCGTTATGTTTGTCTTGATTTGAAAGTCTCCTCACACTTTGATAAGAGGTTTGAGTTGTGCAAGCATTATTTTTTAATACACAAAATGCAATTAGACTTCTATTCTGTAGTTGAAGATGCTTTGCACATCCCTCCACCCTGTGGGTCAGTAGAGTCTATATTTAAAAGTAGTTCTTCTCATTTGATGTAAATAGCATGCCCCCACAAAAAATAGAAGAAATAAAAGAAATGAATAAAAATAAATATACCTAGTTTCTGTCTAAAATACAAACCTTTTAGTTCTGAAAAGAGTGTCCCTTATCTGTGGGATGTACAGTAGGTGCACAGCTGAGTCTTATTTTTAACTTAAATTGTGTTTGAATGATTACATTTATTCAACACACGCTCAGTTTCAAATGTGTGTATTGGGTTTTATCTTTGTCCATTCCCCAGTGAACCTGTCATTTTACAGTGATTGGGGCTTCAGCCTTGACCCTGAACTGGACCCAACGCGTCCGTTCTGTCAGCTGGATAAAAACCCCAGACATATTTCTTCTACTGCAATCCTCTCTGGATGCTCAGGAAAAATAAGTTTTTTTAGACTAACCAAATAATAACCTGAACTTAATATAGTTTTATTATTATTGGAATTTAAACTGAAAGATAAAATAATATTAAACATAAACCCATCAAATATCAATTGATTATTTTTCTTTAAGCCTTTTGTTACTGAGTTTTTAAATGTCTGTTAGTTTTCCTTGAGTAAAGCACTCGGTAAAATCATAAAAAGGCCAAAATGATGTAGCTTTACTGTCAGTTTATGTCAAACTATTCATGTTGAATAATGAATGACCTATTTCAAGACAAATTATCTTGAAATTTGGAACAAAAGGTCAAATTTATATCATGTTTTGTGTTTTGCTCCCTATCATTCTTTTTTTAATTTCTATCTTTAGAAATACAGTTTATTACACTGCAACAAATCAGCTAAAAATCTAAAAGGAATCCACCGGGCGGCACGGTGGCCCAGTTGGTAGAGCTGATGCCTCTCAGCAAGAAGGTCGCCGGTTCAAATCCGGGGGG
>JAUBOC010000002.1:7495508-7508956 GCA_032275365.1 Anablepsoides cearensis
TTTTCCCCAGCCCCCCCCCCCCCCCCCCCCCGCATGCTCTGACTGGGATTTCCAAAGTGAGAGATTAAAACTTCACCTGGTTATGAATCTTCAGCTGAGCTGATTTAGTAGGGTGACTCCTGCAGTGCTCAAACAGCTGTGATTTGTTGAGTTCATCAATCATATAGTTGTGGACAAACTGGCAAATATAAACAGTTTGATATTCAGCAGTTTCCAGCAGTCACTTGCTGCTTCTTTTTAATTTCTTCATTTTTCAGTCTTATAACTGGCCTGAGTTATTTATTTTAAACATGTACAATAGATTTATTTCTTATTAGTTTAAATTTAAATGCTTATTTGAGTGCTAAACTCATGATGATATGGGTCTCAAGAAATGCATCAAAATATGATTTTGAACAGATAAAGTCTCAATATTTATGTATTTATAATCTTTTTGTATCATTTTAATTGTAAAAAGTTTAGTTGGTCCAACTGTTCTCTCCTTTTTGTCTCCTGACTCAACAAATATGAAGATATAAATGACATTTGATAAACAGTGGTGGGGTGTTAAAGACAATCTCTACCCTGTTTTATTCATTTACAAAATGAGTTTGTGTTTGTTTGGGTCCAGCCACAGGATTGATGAAACATCAAAGTCCCATCACGCTGTTTCGTCCAAGTTTCACAGTCCAGTGAATTAAAATCATGACTGCCCTTTCAGTTTCTATTTGCTTATCGATCTCTGATTTTCATCCATCTTTGGTCCTGAAGTAAGTCTGGGAGGAGAATTGAATAGAATAGAAGAAGAATAGAAATAGCCTTTATTGTCCCGCTGAGGGGAAATTCTGGTGTCACAGCAGCATCAGTACAGAGGTTCACACACACTAGTTACAGACTATGATTCTTAAGCTAAACAGCACAACTTTTTATAAATTATAGCTGAAAACGGGGGGCTTCTTTTCCAGTAGAAGCCCAGCTGTTCCTTGTCAAATTGGGTCAGGTGGTGCAGTCCAGTCACAGAGCCTGTGATGGATATGTGTGGACTGAAGTGATGGCCTTAATTCCACCAGACTGACCTGTAGGTTAATCACAATGTGCTGGTTAAGCAGTGTTGCAGCAACCCTCCTAAAAACACCCACTTAACTCACTTAAAGCTCACACATTAAGAGATTCCTATAGAACACCTCAATCTGTTTGGCGGCTTTGTATACAGGTGAATATATACAATACATTTATCAGCCCATACCACCAGAATTTTCTCAGATGAATAGAAAGGTCTATGTCACACTTATGTTCCAGTTGTATCAGAACTCGGAATTATGAAGCCGGACTGATGTCAGTTTCTAGTTGAAAGCGTTCCAATTTCAAACATCTGAAAAAGCGTTTCTCTTTTTTTGCTCTGCAACAATAACACAGTAAAAGTGCTCTACGATGTATTTTCAGTGTACAGAGTTAAAACATATCTTTTAATGATCACTATATAGCACTACAAGTACGTCTGACTTAATGTAAAATAAACAACACAGAACTGCTAAAAAAAAAACCTCTCAACTCGAAACTACAACTTCAGGGGACATTCCAGTTGAAAAAGACAACCCAGAAATTTGAAACTACAACCTCTGAGGACAGCTGGAAACACATCATCACTCTGAGAAGAATCACTGATTTGGTGGAATTTATGGAGGTAGTTAGTGTTATGCTACTGAGGATAAGTTTTATGACTTGTCAATGATATTTTAACCTTTTTTGTTTTAATTTTAACATATTGTCCTGAAGGTGTTGATCATTTATTAGTTTAACACAGCAAAGCCTGATTCTGACTGTTAGCTTTATATTTCATGAACCATTAAGTAAATTTTAATGAACCTCCATCATGTACATCTAAGTCTGATTAACTTTGAGGCCCAATCAATTTCAAGATGGCTGTCAATGCCAGCTGAATAATAAAAAAATAAAAGGCTATAACTCAATCAATTTTACAACTATTTAGTTAAAATTTGTTGTGGTAGTACCTGAGAGTTATTCATAACACATATTTCAAGGAATAACGGGTCATTTAAGATCACACAGGATATTGCAATAAGGGATAACTTTACAATAAAACCTTCCATCATCTTTACACATTTCTTCTTTAATTATCATCATTTTTTTCCTAATTCAAATGTTTTGTAAAATACCTATTTTTTGTTGAAGTAGATTTCATAATGTGTAAATGTTTTATGTTTTTTTTTTTTTTTAATGGGACAATTTTTATATGGTCTTTGTGCAGATCATAATCTTAAACTTTTACTGCACATGGAATCCCATGTGAGAAGACTTTTGCTGCATTCCTATTATCTGGAATGAATATGCTGAATGGACATGCATAATAGATGAGAAATGAAGGATTATTTCTCAGTGGCAGCCCCCCTTTTCTCACCATTAAGTTAAAATGAATGCTAAGAGTGAAATCGCAGCACTGGAGGTTCAGAGCTCTCAGTGAAATGCCAGAAAGGAAAAGAGGAGGACAACGAAAAGCAAGAAGAAACTCAGAAGCTGTTTCTGCTCATTACTGGTCCCATCTCTTTCCTCCTCCCCCTCATTTCTCTGCCTCGCCGATCCGCTGCTTTGTCACTCAGCCTCTGGCCCTTTAGCCAACGAGCATCCTCCTCTCTCCCACTGGGTTTCTACCAGTCAGTGGAGGATGGCACTAAGCGCTAATTACGCCGTCCATCTCAGCACAGTGACAGCCCCGGTCAAGAAGATCTCTGCTCTCCTTTTTGCTAATCTACAGCTGCAGTATCAACACTTAAAAATTGCTGCCAGCTGATGAATTTAAGTTGGCGTTTTAGCAGCAGAAAGCAGCCGTAAAGCAACTGTTGCCAAAGTGTTGCTGTATGTGACAAGCATACAGTGGCATGTGCGCCTAGTGGTTAGCACTGGTGCCTCACAGCAAGAAGGACCTGGGTTCAATCCTTAAGTGTCTTTCTGTGTGGGTTTCCTCTCACAGTGTAAAAACATGCATGTCAGGCTAAATTCAGGACCAGGCCTTCATTATAAAAGAGATATGTGATCTCAATAGAATTTATCTGGTTAAATACATAAATAATAGTCATCTGAATATATTTTGGATGCTATGAAGGATGTGATTGGAGCTACTATATGTCTTGTATGCTTAATGTGAGTAATGCAACACCAAAACTTAAAATGCAAATCTGCGCTCTGGAGTTGCCTCACATGCACACTTGTTTTTTTCATGTTGAGTGAAAATAAAACATGTGCATCAAGTTGAAGATGTCTGAGGAGACACCACAGCTGGTAAAAAGATCTTGAATCATTTAGATTGTAATCCACTTTGCTGTTTCTTCCTCAGATGGTAAACACCCACAATCCTGTTACTTTAAGCCTTCTTTTCCAGCATGAAGCTGCAGTTTGCCAAGCTTATTACAGATATACTCGTAGTCCCACCATGTGTCCTAAACTGAACCGTACTGTGACAGAAGCCCCTAAGAGATTGTGTTCGCTGATGTTCATCTTGTCCTTAGTCTTGCTATCTTAACTCTTGTCACAACTATTAAAATTAAAAGCCTAACATTCCTTGAAGAAATTCACATTGCCTGCCATGCCAGAGAGTTGGACTAAGATCACTTTATTTTGCAAAATGACTCAACACTAGATGTTGGTCAAACCTTGAAAATAATAATCTGCACAATCTTAATATTTCATGTGATCTGATCTACTACCACATTAAATATGTGCTCAATGTATGTAAAACTGACTGAGGTATAGCCATCTTTTTGTCTGCTAAGACTGATTTGCTGTGGCAATCATCTTGGATTAGGTTAACTCTAACCCAGACATTTTCCCTAAACCTAACCATTACTATTCTATCCTAACCATTACTAGTCTAACCCTAACCTGAACCAAAACGTAATTTACACCATACCTCCAAACCTAACTAGTAGAGCGAAGAACTGCAAAAGAAGTGAGGACCAGGAAAATATCCTCACTTTGTTGGATACAAACATATAATGGTCCTCACTCTGTTGCAGAAACAAGTGCACACACGCACACACATATATGGAAAACACTATTTCCTCTCACCTTTCAAAGTTGGGAAAAAATAAAGTCAACTAAAAAATACAGGCGTCATTGCAATGTTAGTTTTGTAACCAGACTAATTTATTAAGAAGGTTTTCAACAAAGTGAGAGAAAAAAATGTACGTAGGAAATTATTATGAGACACTTCCTAAATCAACTTCTAAAGCTGATGTGGTGTTGAGTCATTGTTTCTGCATCTATTGAAAGCAGAAACTTGCACTGTTCCATTCAAAGTGCAAAAACTATTTACCTGCTACCTTATCTGTATGCTCATTGATCTGTATTACTGGATTGGACATCACGTGACTTATTGTGCGCCACACAGGTTCCTTTGCTATGCATTGAGTCTTGATTCTGGAAGAATTGTAAGAATTTGTCTTCAGTCTCTTCGGTTCAAATCAAGAATCAAGAAAACAAATACAGAATTATATTTTTATATATATAAAAGTGGAGCTGTAATTCCATTTAAAGTTTCCTTATTTATGAGCAATCATTTTATATTTAAACTGAAAGTCTAAATTCTCATTGAATCTCAATACTATGACACACCATGTGTCATCATTTAGTTTTAGGTGTTGGACAGGGGCTTCTACAGTAAATGCATTAGCAAAAACCTATAATGAAAGGTTTCCAGACGGCTTATAGATTTATCTCTTGGGCGAATACATATTTTTACATGTCACAACATTGACAATTTTCTCAGCCTTAATTTAAGCCGTATTTTATAGAAATTGGATAAGAAATAAGGGTACTATGAATATTTTTGTGACAGATTGATGCTCATCCCACATTGGAACTGTACTGTTTTGTTGGTTTGACTCGCTGAATAGTAGAGATCGACCGATACAGGTTTTTGAAGGCCGATGCCGATACCAATACTTTTGACATCAGTCTAACCGATACGCCGATAAGTGCAGCCGATATATTTTGGCCGATTCTAGAAGCCGATACTGCTTTTTCTTTTATAAAGAAAAACAACATGGACACGCTAATTACAGCCGAGCAGACGAGGAGGGGTTGAAAGTGAAAGTAAAAACAAGACGACGCTCACGTTCGAAAATGAAACTTAACTCACAGCTGTTCTCTCCCCTCATAGTCTGAGACAAAGGAGCATAAAAGCTAAGTTAAACTGTTAAAACACATTAAAAGTACATAACTCACCCTTATTGTTGTTGACACTCCGCTCTCTCCCAGGGAGGGGGCGGCAGCATCATGCACTCGCGTGACCCGTGAATGACGCGTGAATGGATCGGCCGAACGGACGGACGTATCGGCCGATACGATACAAGGAAAAAACGCAAATATCGGCTAAAAAAATCGGCCGGCCCCTACTGAATAGTAATGATGCCTATGGAGGCGCGTCACTAGCTATAGCAGCTAGTAGGTAATGTCCAATCCAGTAATACAGATCAATGCCTGTTTGGAGGGAAAATTATGACTTCACAACAGCAGAAAGAGATGCTGCTGTGGTAAGTGTGGAAGTTATGCCTACTGTTTGGATGATGGAAAATACAGAAAACAGTAAATCTTCAGTTAACATCTTTTTCTCAAAAGAAGCTGCCCACATACCTCATAACTGCTGTGTTTGTCTTTTGTACGGTCAGGACCTTTGCCTGAGTGGGCTGCACAGACATAATCAACATGCTCTTTTAAACACCTAAGTTATGCAATTTCTAAAAGGTATTAATTGCAAAAGAGGCTGCCTTTCTTTCATTTAAATGAGGCTTTATCAGACTTTGTTTCAGAATAATTAAAGCACATGCTAAGTATAGCTTATATTTAACTGATGCTAAGCAGATAGCATGCAGTGACTTTCAAGGTTTTGTAGTGCAGCATTACTCAAAAACACTTGTGGTGCATATTTAGATTAGGTTGTGTTGAGCCTGAATGACTAAACACAAGTCATGAGGGAGTTTGTCACCAACAGCTCATTCTGAAGTTACCTGCCAAGCTTGTTCATTTCACAATGATCAAATGTGCCGACTTGCTGCTCCTGTCCACTGATATTCACATTAGACCAGGTATGAAAACTTTATTAGATCACAGTCCTGCACTCTGTGTACTGTGTGAGATCTGCAGGGTTATTTTGTTTATGAATCCAAATTGTAAAGTTATTATTATTTGTTTGCTCAAAGTCTCAGGTTGTGATGTTTTTATTTTTTCAAATCTGATGTATTTGCAGAAACTAAGAATACACATTGTCCACACTTACATTTTTTTTCTTTTTTACGTGGGTTTCAACAACCAAAACCTTGAAGCTCAGTATTGTGTAGTTCCCTTTAGTGAAGCCATACAAGCTTTCAGAGGCTAAAATAAGGCCTTCTTGAGGTGTTCTCTGTTGTCTGAGGTCCTGCCTGAAGCCTTGGTGGATCAGTGCTAGGACCTGCTCAGGAACAGGAAGCATGTGGGGTTTATTCACATGGAGAAAGTGAGCAACATCCTACCAGGATGTGACCTCACAGCTCATGGCAGATAACACTGGGGACACCGGAGGCCACGAGGAGCTGTAGCTCTTTAAAACAGTTGCTGACCTGTACTGTACATTATAGTGCAGTGACTGTGGAAAAGATCCGTTTGGGTCAGCTCCATCTTCCAAGTCAAGGTGATGTAAAAGAATCCGAGTCCTGTCTAAGTGAAGCCCTGCTGACTGCTGACCTTTGTGTCTTTTCCCATCTATCATGCTAAGCAAAATGTGTACGTGTGTGTGTGTGTGCGGCGAGGAGTGCTTGTTTGCACGCTAGTTGAACGCGCATGTGCACGAGAGACGCTTTGAAGGATTTGTTTTTGTCGTTGAGTTGTGAGAACGAGCAATCTGTCCTGCTCATATTTAACCAAGCATGTCCAGCTGTGCCCGTGGTGACAGGAACGCTGTAGCAGTTTAAATCAGTTGACAGTGTTGAGGCAGTAGGAAGTGCTTCTGTGAGAATATATCTGTTTTTCTGCTATGTGCAGAAAACTACATCCTGACAGACCCCAAACTACTGGATGTAAAGACAGAAACACAAAGAATATAAGTAAATATAAGATCATATTAACATAAAACACATTAACATATTATGTATTATATATTATTATTATTACATTAACATAAAATACATCTTTTTTATTGTACAGTAACAGATTGCACGATAAAAACTATTTTCAAAACATTTATCTTTTGTTATTCCTTCATATTCTCCCTGACTTAGAAAGGAATTAAACTTAAAACTGCGATTGTTTAAAAGCATCGGACATCAAATAAATTGTCAGTTTCCAAGTGTGTGGAGCATTTTCTGGTAAGTCCATCAGTGTATGCGCTGACAGAAATAGATGTGGCAAGGCTCAGCTTTCCTATATCTAGAGAATGCAGAGATTTAAGTGGCACCTCAGCGACAGATTAGCGGTGTCCCTGTCTCTTGCTGAGACAATGGTGCATTGCGACTGATAAGAGCCCAGACAGACAGTAGGATATATTTATCTGCACCAGAGGCATTCCCCGAAGCAGCGTACTAATAGCAGCCTTGGTCTGGAGTTATACATTGGTGGTTTGAAGAATGGCTAGTTTATTTCTCCTCTTCCCCCTCCCCTCTTCTTGATCTCCCGTTTCCCCCTCATTTAGCTTTTCTCTTAGTTTCTCCTACCATTTGTCTTTTTGCTGCTTTCCATGGCGTACCAATCACCCTGCCCATGTGTGTGTGTGTGTGTGTGTGTGTCAAGCCAATCACTCCGGGCTGATTTACTAAGCTGTAGGAGAGACAAAGGTGGAGGAAATAGAGGTCAGAACTCATTGTTAGTGGCCAATGAATTCTTAATTAGGGCAACAAATGGTGCAGTGCTACGAGAGTGGCTGGAGTCCTCCCAGAGCAGCAGAAATCGGAGGCCTGTCACCTACACTCCTTGTTTTAGCTAATTGTGTGCAGGACTGCAGCAAACTGAGTAATCTGTTGTGAAATGTTTCTGCAGTATGCAACACACACCACAATAAGTGCATGGCTTAATGTCTAATGTGACAAGTGAGAGGACTTTAAGCAGCTTTTAAATTTATTAAATATATATTAAACCGTATCTTATTTTGTTTACAGTTGTTTTTTTAATGAAAAACTCCCAGAATATATGTCTAAAAAAGCTACTAAGAGGCTCCCTGCAAGATGGATGCAGAATTCTGGTGATAATTGGGAATCCAGTTGCCTGAGTCTGACGATTTATGTGCGTTTAATGAGGACACCACAAATCTGGGCTAATAAAGTGCCAAGAGACAAATTTTCTCTCTCGCTTTATTGTAGTAAACAAAGTCGGCCATGACCTTTCTGTGAAGGGTCAAGGCAAAAGAATAAAAAGAGAAATGACTTATCTTGTTTTTCAAAAATGTAATGCTGAATCCTAGTTGATGCTTGTAGCATATTATAGAATCATTGAATAAGAAAACATGCTTCAAATTATTTTTTATGCTGCTCGTGTAAAGATGAGCTCATGGCTGAATATGACAAAATTGATTTTCTATCTTAGGCTGGGAAAAGTTTTTATGTGTGATTAAAAAACACGTCTTGAAAGAATCAAATTAACAACCATTAAAGCTCATATATAATATAAAGACAAGACAGTACTGAAATATATATATATACTGTACATATATGAAAAAATTCCATTTATATACATTTTACTACAGTTTGTGTAGGAAATACTAAAAAACAATTCTATTACTATTTATCATTCTAACACAGTTAAATAGTTACTTTAAATAATAAACACATTTGTTTTGAGTATTTTCAATTTGTTTCAAATTCATAATAGCCTAGTTTGTAATACAAAATAATAGTCAATTTCATATTCATTAAAAAAAATCATTTATTCATACAGTCATCATACATTAAATGCAGTTTTCTAAAATAATATAACAGACCAGGTTAAAAAGCTAGATATCTATTAGTGCATCAGTAATTTTGTGCCTATTGTCTTTTACAAACTCCATAAAAACACTTTATTGACACCAGTTAAACAAAAGACAGCCACAGAGCAATTTAAACTGGCTAGTAGTTGTTTTATTGCACATATGTTTGTCGAAAAATATCCAGATCTTTAAGATAAAAAGAACCATTAAAACAACTTATATTGGCCACTGACCAAATTCATAGACAGTCCTGAAAACCTCCAGTGTAAATCTCAGAAAACACGAGAGTTCTGACCACAGTTTGTTTTCCCCTTAGTAGACAGGTTATTTTCACCTGTTTTCCTGCCTCTTTTTTTACTCCCTTTCATCCGTTTCTTTTTCCCTCCCATCTGTCCTCCCGTTCTCGTGTGGTACATCAAACGTCCCTGATCTGGCTGTGCGCTGACAGGAAGCCCACTGACAAGCTCCCAGGCCATTCTGAGGGGAGCCGAGCGTCCCTTCACGAGGCCCTCGAACAGACAGTGTCACAGCAAATCCACTCTGGAGCCCAGCCAGCCCAGTCAGGCTTGTTCAGAGATTCCACGAGCAACTAACCATAGGAGTTCTGGACTGCTTTTGTAACGAGTTTGAAAACACAGCTGACTGCAGTGACAGGGAAAGTGTTTTATTACAGATGTAGGTTAGATTGGGTTGGGTGTGTTGGTCAGGAAGGTGTTGTTTAGCATTTCTGCAGCTCAAACCGCTGAGCACTCATGAGGAATATATCAAGATGAAACTAAAACACAGTAATGTCTGAGTCCATCTGATCAGTTAACCTTACTCACACACACACACAGTAGCACACACACACATACACAGAGTGTCATCTTCAAAGACACCCAGGGGCAACGTGGCCAACGTGACAACAGCCCTAATGAGCTCGCCTGAGTGGGTGATCGTGGCGCCTGATGAGAGGAGGGGTGTCGCCATGGAGATGTGGGGGCGAATGATGTGAGTCACGGGGTCATGCAGGTGTTTTTTTAATAGGAGACAGGAAAAAAAAACAGTTTTTGTCTTACATTTCTTACATGTATGCAAATAGTCATGTTAGGATACACGTGATATTAACAGTAAAAATGTCAGTTTAAATGTAACGATTAGACTCAGTTTAATATTTTCCATGTTGCACACCGTCCATTTTCCAGTTGGAGTAAGTGGCCATTATTCGTGCTGACAGGTTTGAACCGTGACACACTTAGAGATGCGAGGTGTATGATGAGGACTTTGTGCTCCCCAGTCCTTCATCTTCAGCAACACAGAGAAACGAGGAGACGGTGGGAAAGCAAGAGCGGAGGGACAGGAGCAGGGGGAATGCAGAGACCTCAGGGTCCTCTGCATGCTCAGTGATGATATGCAGGGTAATGAACTTCCAGACTTTACGCATCAGAAGCGTGACGCCTCGCATTGCCTTGACTGTCAGCAGTTTCTGCCCTGTATCGGTGAGATGAGGCCATAATCTCCTTGCATCCACTCCACACCCGCTTTTCAGGCTCGCTTTGCTGACTTAAAGCCTGCATTTCATTTGTCAGCCTAATGGTGGAATTTGTAAGGAGTTTAAACGTGTACTTCTGCAGGAGGTGTCGCACAGCTGTCAGCAGGGAAGAAGCGAGGTTTGCTGCTCAGAGGGAGAAAGTAATCGCCTGAAAGTCCGATTTAGTGAGGAAAAATGGTTCAATATTTAGAATACAGTAAAAGGAATGCATTTTTCATGTGTGTTTGTATCCTAGAATGTTTTCCTGCAGATGAAGAATAGCTTTCTTCTTAGTGATTAAAAAAAAATAAATGTTGGCACCTTTTGATTTTTAATGGAAAACCGAATAAGGATATTATTATTATTGTCAATCATAATAAAACTAAAAATAAGATTAGGAATAATTGTGGTTTTAATTGCAGTTGCATTAGTCCAGAAATTGTATTTTGGGTGAATATTTTATATATTTTATATCAGATAGTTGTAGGTTTTTAATAAAAACGAGCTCACCAACTCATATTAGACTCATACGATTTGTTTAGGGTGTTGTTTTTTGAGCTTGCAGTGCTGAGAAGCCAAACGTCTCATTGCATATGAATAATTAAAGCCTTTAAAAAATGCCTTTGGTTTTGCTCTGCGGGGTCGGTGCACAATCATTGGAAAGGTCAAAAAAAGAAAGTGGACACTGTTTGAAGGGGGCAGGGAATAAAAACAAGCTTGTGCTGCAGCACACAGATGAAAGAGATATGATGCTGAGGCTGAACAAGGGGGTGGGAGATACCAGAAGAGGGTTTAGAAGGAGATGAAACGAGTTTAGAGACGGTGGTTAGGTCTTTGGAGTTATTAGAAAAAATGTTTTAGATTCTTAAAGTGAGAAATCAATCATGATTCTGGGGGTGTGGGTGGTTTCTACTATACTTTTATTATCTATGCCTGGCTCTGTTTGCTATGTTGCTATATTAGTCTTGGATTTCATTTAAATACCTAATCATCATTCAATAATATAATTTTATCAATTAGATCAGTAAGTATTGCTAATTATTTTTAATTGAGTTTTATTTAAGTAATAGTCTATAACAGAAGTACTCAGTACATACACACATTTTCTTCAAGCTAATTGTGTATTTTTAAGGTACAAAATTAAAAAAAAAGCTGTATAATGGTGGTAAATCCAGGTCGGTGTGTCTGATTCTCTTCAGGAATTCAGTGTGGTTATGTGATTGTGTGTGAAGTGTAAGATGGCTTGTGCTTTCTCTGCAAACTGTCTTGGAAAGAAAAAAAACATCACTGTGGATCATTCTCACCCTTAAAATTAGGATTCCCTACAAACACAAGCAAGCACATATTTTCCAGACTACTTCTCTCTCAAATTCATGTCTGAAAATAGGCACTTTTTTTTGTTATAGAAATGGCTGTCTGTTTATTTTATATAAACGTGTGAAGAATTGTTTGTACTTTCACTAAACAGTAGTAATAGTAAATGAAAACTATATTAATTTTGTTACTATAAATTAAGTAAAATAAAGTTAAAGGTTAAAGGAGATGAGATATTTGAACAGTGACATTTATAAAATCACTTGAGCTAGTGATTAATAGTGACCTTGTGTTATTTTTCCCCTTTAGTATATTCACAAAGTCAGTTTTTAATGTTGGCATGTAAAAATGTTTTATGTGACAGTTTTAAAATACTGGTTATCAATTTGTCCTTCAACATTTCACTGACAAATGGTTTTGGCTTACTTCTGTGTGACAGTAGTTTTATTTAGTGTGATTGTTCTGACCACTGTCACTGAGCAAACCATGATTTAATATCACATTACATAAAATTATTTAGAGGAGCTATATATGTAGAACTTCTCTGCAGGCGTCAAGTATATTATTAACATTACGCCAGCTAATGATTTTATTAAATAAAAATAAATAAATAAAAATACTGGTTCAACTGCATTAAATGAATTGTCAGTGGAATACAACATTTCATAACCCTTACTGTTGTTTGAACCACATTAATTAAATGTAATTTATGTGTGTATGTAATCCTGGGATTTGAGGTGATGACAACAACTCATATTAAGCCAAAATACGAAAAGCTTCTTTAAAACAAATGGCAACAATTGTACACAGAGTAGTTAAATAATTCAGTGTGTACCCAGGCAACATTAGCCTACATCTCCATCAATCTTATGTTTTCAGTTTGTGATGAAGTAGTTAGACTCTGCTGCCATGGAAATAATGAAACTGACATCTTTAATGAGAATCAACCAATCTTTTGCCCCAGGGCCGCTCGAGAGGCTAATCTGACCAGGATGCTTTAAATTATTCAATCTTGAGTCAATTCCTTGTTAGTATTCTTGTTAGACTGGAAATGAATAATAATTATTCAGCTCTTTAGCTTTAATAAAACTTTGTTTTTTCAGTGCATTAATGATGTAATCTGAAAATAGTAAATTAAAGTCAAATATACCTTGTTTCTGGGTTCTTTAACTAAAAGCCCCTCCCAAAACAAAAAAATAAATAAATAAATCAGGTATATTTACAGAAACCTGAGTTATTGACAGATGTTTATCTTTTATTGGCTGGAAATATCCCTGTCTTCAAAATAAAATGTACTGTGCTAACTGATCAAGCCAAATAGATGGAATAATGTTAAACAGGCCAGTGAACACCTAGCATGTCTGCCTGAAGTGAAAACCTTTAGCTCCACATGTATTTAGTGAACTCTTCCTCACCAGCAGAAAAAAAACAAACTTGCACATGACCTCAGACTGATACCAGTCCATGTGTCCATTCTGCCTACTTTAATCATCAATCTGCAGCTTGGTGCACCAGCCGCTGGCACCTGTCAGGATGAAAGACATGGATTAGAGAAAGAGAGAGAGAACCAGAAAAGGTTGGGCATACAATACTAGAATCACGTGTCCCGTTGCCAGGGAGTTTGTCTGTGTGTGTGTGTGTGTGTGTGTGTGTGTGTGTGTGTGTGTGTGTGTGTGTGTGTGTGTGTGTGTGTGTGTG
>JAUBOC010000002.1:7601529-7615347 GCA_032275365.1 Anablepsoides cearensis
TGATTGGCTGATTAGAAATTAAATGTTAACGAGCAGTTGGACAGGTGTACCTAATAAAGTGGCCGGTGAGTGTATATATAAATATAAAAGATTTCAAAATCCCATTGAGATCACAGTTCTCTTTTTTAAGAAAGGCCTGGGTCTGAAGGCAGCCTAAACATGGATGTTTTTTGACAGTGGGGGGATATTAGAGTACCTGGAGAAAACCCACACAAACATGATAACATTTCATCTCCATACAGAAAGACTCCAGGTCTAACCCAGGACTCGAACCCAGGACATTCTTGCTGTTAGACATAGTGCAAACAACTTACCCACAGTGGTGCCCCAAATTTACAATTTTATTTCTCATACAGTAATTTTTTTTTCTTGTATTTTAGAGGTTTGAATTCCTTTATATAGGTTTGACTTCATTAAATTATATTAGGTTTTTCAATACCTATCTTAAAATGTACATTTAAACTAGGGGTGCACCGATAAATTGGCCGGCCGATTTCCGATCCTTAGATCGGTGGAGAAGATCAGTTTTTCTACCTCCACAAAAGTCTGAACACCAGCCACTATCCTCTTTTGCTCTGCTGTGAGTACTACCTAATATCCAGTTAAAACAAGTTTGTATTGTTTCAAGGGTATTGTTCAACATATTTCTGTAAAATAACATTTGAACATTGAAGTTGTGTTGTGATTTTATAATATCTGACAGTGTCAGCTATTTAAAAAATCAGCATCGGCCAAAATTGGAATCGACTTTTAAAGATTGGAGATCGGCAAGAAAACTGGAATCGGTGCACCCCTAATTTCAATTAGGACTCAATCTGATAATGCTACACATTTTTTCACTTTGTTTATGTAAGATGATCAAAAACCAAGGTTTGATAAGTATTAAAACATATTTATTTAACAGTTAAATAAAAAAACCTTTTGATATAACTTTTCTGAAGTTTATGTGAAACATTTCATGCAAATGCAAAACGCCCTTTAAGTGAAAAAGAGCTAAAGCCAAAACAAAGTGGTAACTGGCATCTACCGGATAGCATCTCACTGGCAGGTAAGGTCTTGAATTCTCAATTAAAGACACATCTTAAAACATTGCCTCTTGGTAGCAATTACATGTTAGATAAATATTTTAAACAGTTTTGACAGGTTGTAAGAAAGCACAACAGATGGACAATCTTCTGCCAACTCTGACATGAACCATGTTTTGTTATTTGCAGAAGCTTTGACCGTAGTTGGCCTTTCTAAGCGAGTGACACAGGCTGTACGCTAAATTTGCATTGCACTGACATGGCTTTTAATACTTTTAACCCATTGTGATTTGTAGTAAAAGCAAATGTGTCAAATACTGTAAAATATCAAAACTACACCAGCTTTTATCGGAGAGATGTGATGCATATATGTTTTAGAATTCAGATCCATCAAAAGTGTTAAAGCTGTTTAAAATTTAAATATGATTAGAATTTTTCATTTAGTTCTGCTTTATAAAGTGCTGCAAAGTGACATAAAGTTGACATTTTCGCCTGAGTCTTTCAAACTGTTCAGATCTATACCAAGCCACATGTTGGAGGTGGGCTCCTGCCGCTCTCCCCGAGGCCCTATTCCCATGGTTAGGCAGATTACTGTGGGAGGAGAAGGGCTGCCAAGGGAGACTGGAGCCCCTATTAGATGTTCGGAGCAAGGGTTGTAAGCCAGCGCGGCAGAATGGAGCAAAGGGTGGAGGGTGGTGGCAGGGAAGAGGATCGAGGAGGGGGATAAGCTGCTCTGAGAGTTGAACACCGCTCTAAAATGGTGTGTGGGGGCAAAGGATTAGGGAGGCTCTGAGGAAGACATCTGCTTCTGTGCCAAGCTCTGCATTATCAAAGACGCCAGCGTTTCCCACATCATCAACTTTTCATGAGCGCACTCACTGGTAAATATCAGTAGCAGTGGCTTGGGTCTCATGGGGGCAGAGAGGGGCTTGAAACATCCACATGTACTTTTTTTAACTATAAAACACAAATTTTAATAGGCATCTTTGAAAAACAAGAATTTCATGGGTAGTTTCCCCTTCTTTTATTTAATAATTGATGCATGTATTGAGTTGTTTTTTTAATCCACAAAAAATGTGCTCATCCTATAAGTATAATCAATATTTCCTCTGCATCTATGATAAAATAAGTCATTAATCTTCTATGTAACTACACTTATATATTTCATAAACCAAAATTCTACTCCAAAGTATCTGACCTTTTCTTCCCCTGTAGACTTCAGCATGTTGTCCCAGACTGTTCTGATCATAGCAATGTCTTGGTGTCTTGTAGTGTAGCAGTGGGCCTGGACGACATGCGCCAGAGTCAAGTTGTTGATCACAGCTTCCAGAACCTTCTTCACGTGGCTGAAAGACATTCGGGTTTGTGTGTAGGTACCAGCCTTTACTAAATGCATGGTGCAGGGGACCAGAGCAATTTGACCAGCACAGAACACCACCTTATCTACCTGGAACAAGAAAAACGGGAAAGAAAACATCAGAACTGATACAGTAAAAACAAGTTTAGATTTAGTCAACATTTGCAACTTGATAAAGTTGTGCTTTTAACACAAGAAAAAAAACACAAGAATGCTACAAAAAATAACTACATAGTGGGATTGTTACAGAGGAAGCTGGTCATTAAGAATCACATCTTTTGAAAATATCTTTACACTTTACAAAACGATTAGTGGTAGAGATCAAAGCAATGTAGTGACCACCTGCTACTACTCAAACCAAGCCACTGATCCAGCTAAACCGTTCAACAGATGACTAATAGGCTAATTTTCTGATTGACTCTGTAGATTGGCATTAAACAATTCTGGTTTATCTCCGGTAGGTTTAAAGACAAGAAAGAAGTTTTCTTTTACTGCCAGCTGCCACCTAAATGTACAGCTTACTGAGTTAACTATATTTGGAAATCAAAGGACAAATGTAAAAATAAAATTTACTAGTTTAACTGTAAAAATGAAAAAAAAAAAAATCACTGATGATGAAGAAATTAAGAAACTAATATTTAGTTCTTTTTTCTACTGAAGTGAAAAAAAAATTTAAAGCTGGGATTTGTTATGTGTGGAGTTAGAATAAAGTAAGATAAGGTGTATTTTTTATTTTTTTCCTAAATAAACTTAAACTTAACGATTTGAAAAGATCTGCCTGGTGAACTTTTATGGTTTAAGGTGTTCAAAAATATAAAGAAATAAACTTGGTTCAGAAACTAAAATCTGACTTGCAAATAAGATATAACAGTAATATAACATGCATACATACACACACACACACACACACACACATATATACACAGTGAATGATGCTGAACAAAAGACTTGGAAACTGTTTTGGTCAATAACAAAGTTAGCTTTAAAAGACAATTCAGATAATATCTTATTTATTTTACAAAGTGAATTATTTGAAATTATGCAAGTATTATGTTTTAAGTAAAAATAATTATATGTAAAATGTTTAGAATTAGAAAACGGAGTAAAGTCATAAAACAACAACAAAAAAAGCTTTGTTGAAAAAACAAAAGTACATCATTTAACAGTGTGCTATAATCAAATTAACAATAATTATAAGCCTATATTTGATTAGCGGTACATTAATTAACAAGTTCCAGCTCCCAATTGTCATCTTCTTATCACCAACAACCCGTGTTTCACACGTCTAATGCAAACACATATTTTGTTAGATGCTTGCCAATATTTCACAGTGGCACCAATGTTTTTCATAAGCATAATTAGCCATGTGATAATAAGCTCAATTCTCTGTTAAATACCTGTGTTAGAGTTAAGCTCTTTGAATAATGAAACCTGAAAAAAATCTATCTGCTTAATGCAGACAGACAAGTCAGCATGAGGGATGGCATTTAGGAGGTCAGGCCTTTAGAGACCTGGTAGATCAGCAGTGTTTGAGGTTGGACAGGATTAGCTCTGGACACTAAGTAATAGTCAATGCAAAGGGATGCCTATGAAAAGCTTTAAATTTCAGAAATCTACACAAGTATGCAGATCTTTGGAGAGAACCAACTGATAACATCAACAAGATAGTTCATCGATGAGCAAAGACACATATTGTGTTTCAAATGAAATTAGTATGGTGTGTATGTACAAAAGGTTATTACTACCCAAACCTCACTTCCTATTCTGCTTATTTCATAGTATAGCTTTCGTTTTACCTGTTCAGATCAGTGTCACCCAGGTTCTTGCAGATGTTAGTGGGTTACAAGATGTCTCCATGTTTTAAATGTGTAAAATTGGGTCTTTTACCGGATGCCAACAAAACAAGATGTTAGCCACACAACTGTTTAGCTAGAGGGCAGACACTGTCATTGCTATTTCCATAATTGAATGGGTTAGCCATGATCCCCAGCTCCTGGGTTCACTTGTCAGCTTTGATGAAGCTTTAGCTTCCATCTCTGCTGCTGCAAATTACTGGGATAGTGTATGAGACAAGAGATGGAGGGAAGACAAGTCAGAGAGGAGCAGGCGAGTGAAAGAGAGGAGAGGAGAGAGATAAGGCCCACACTGCTTTCAACCATTTGGATCAATCACCGGATCATTTACCTGCAAGCACGATCTGCCCGGGAGCCTGCATTACTGTGACTGCCTAACATAAAAGCCAGATTCCCCACACATCAACAACAAATTGTCAATTGGCATTCCATTTACGAGCCATCAAATGCCATCATATCCACTCCAACAGAGAAGAGGTCCATCAGGTTGGACGTGGGGGCTACAATCTTTTAACAAGCTCCTCCACATAAAAAGTGCTGGCTGCATTCAGAATTCATCAAGACCAAATACCATTTGTCAATTTGAATATCAAAAGGTGCTAGCACGGGGCCCCTTGACTGTTAAAGGCATTTTCCCATAGCGTCTACCAGGCAGGTGTGTGATGATCAATTATTAAGCATCCCACTCTGGTTACTCTTAGTGGGAGGTGGAATTGAGGATCTAGGGTTTTAGAGTTTCTGTGTTGATCATGGTTGGGGGGGAAAGACAGTAAAGAAGAGAGAGCGAATACTATTTACATAAAATTAACAGTTCAAAAGAATGAGTTCACACACCAATCAAACTTGTTAATTGACTGTCAATGGTGTGTCCCTGAACATACAACACAACTACATTATTCATCTGAGGCCCTGACAGGAAAGACAGTCCAATTTGCATGGCCGTTCTAAACGTGATCAACAACCACAATGCCACATGCATTTTTAATAGGCCAGAGATGGGAACCTTTAATATTCATAAGGGTCAAATAATTGCATATGACATTAAACTTTCTTTAACAAGGTAAGTATTTTTCAAATGGTAGACTTAGCAGTCTAAATGGTCCAGAGAGAAAAGGGATAATGTGCTGTCTTTTAGTGGGCAAAGCAAAACTAATGCAACATGTTTCTGTTGGTTCATTTTTATAATTCAACCAAGTAAAACATTAGAATCTGTCTCTTTTTTTGCATCACTGTAGATTTCAGAATAATATACAATAAATCTATGACAAGCAAAAATAAAAAAGCAGTAGTTCATATCTTTGGACGTGGGTTCTGCAGAGTGGTTATGGTCAGTTATTATCTTACCTGTTGAAGACACCTCTCTGTACAAACTCATTATAGAAAATTAAAGTTAGAATCTAACTGGTCAAATCAGCTAATGGTTAATTTGAGCATAGCCAGGACCAAAGTAAATTCAAAACTTTAAAACATCTCCAATTTAAAAGAATTCATAACACTTTGCATGAACTATTTTTTTATAAACCTTTACAGTGTATAGGGTTTATAGAATATACAATTGCAGTGCATTCAGAGACAATTTCAACAAGAATAGGCTCTTATGATTGCTAGAATAACTGAAGGCAATGTAAAGATTTACAAAATACTGTTTTCATTAAGGTCTATAAAATGTTTGAGATGAGAGTTGTTTTAAGACAGCAGACATTCACTTAGGCCTTTCTTTGACTAGTTGTTAGACCATCAATCCAATCTTTCTTTATCTTTCCATCTGGGGTTGCTAAAAAAACTTAAACTGTTCATAACTTAAAGAAACTAAATTATCATTTTGAGCCTTCCCACAAAGCTAGTAATAAAAAATATAATTTTAAAGTAAATGTTAGAACATTTCTGAAGACTTAACGCCCAACAAATTTCCAGTTAGCTTAGCAGCTATGAACAAAACAATGTATTTTATTGATTTAGTTAACCGAGATGTGTTTTTGCTTTGGACTTTCTACTTTTACCCTGTGGTTAAAATGCTATATTTTTTTCCACAATGAACCTAGGGACAAGTCCAAAGATTACCAACCTCAAAGGAATGTTTTTTTTCTGTCTTTGAGGTGTAGACAGTAACATAAGTAAATGTAGTCAGGAAGAACGCGGCAGTGTCTCATTTCAGATTGGTGTGTCTGAGGTGTTTCTAATTGCAATTTTTGTCAAAGGGCTTCCAGAGAAGGCCAGACGGTGCTAGACTATATTCATATTGGTGTTGGAACCCTCTGGGTCCCCCATCACACTGAGAACGTCTCAGGGTCTCATTAGCAGGGTTTAAGATTGGTGTAGATGAACCGGGCCGGCCTGGATAAAATGACCTGGTATTGACGAACAGTCAGGTTAGTCTGCCTCGTTCCAAGGACAGAGAGAGGTGGAAAACAGCTCCAGAGTCCCTATCAGATATGCTAATGGTCACATTTCTCCCCATTGAGACCTCATACATAATTTAAACAGAAAAATGATAACACAAAATGTGCAAAACAGGTTAGATTTATATATCATAACTTTTCTTTCATGCCAGGAGCCATGCAACCAAAGGGAGGGGGCAGTGTGGTATTGCTTAAAAAATATGTTATATGTCAGTTTAATTAAATGTTACGTGAGAGTTGTTTACAGAGTTATGAGGAAATCATCTAGTTGCACTGGTTAGAAAAAAAGGCCATTAATTGTGAGTATAGAAAATGTAATAATGTAAAAAAAGGAACATCAGCAGTTAAAATTGGACTTGATTTGCGCTATAAACCTATTTTCATCTTAACATATTTGTATGTAATTTTAATAAATTCTGTTATTTTTAATGTGCAAAATTTCAAGATTTCTATTTTCTCTTCAATACATTTCTTCTGCTCTGGAGTTGAAAAAATCCTCAAAATGCAATAATCAAAAACTGAGAGTTTTGTATTCATTTAAGTGCATATTTTACTTCCTTTTGGCAGGGATTTGAAATACGACGGCTGTTTAATCCTTGTGTGGTGGATGGCAGTTTGTCAGGGATGTGTGCTGCGATTTCATCTTGAACCGGCTTCAAGTCTGTGGGTTTCTCTAAGAATTAGGGAATCCAAAGCAGATCACATTTGGGAGAAGTAAATGATAAGAAATGGCCTCATGTTGTGCCACACCCTGAGGAAATCCTGCCTCTTCTGACACCTCATTTCTACAAATGCAAACCTTTCAGCAGAGCCGCGACCTTTCTTGCTCCCGCAGAACCTTTCACTTTGTTATTCTTGATTTTAAGGATTCATCAAAAATAGGGAAAGATATTAGTCTTTTTTTATTCCCCTCCTTGTTTTGTTTCCTTGGTGCTCCAGTTTGAGCCCATCTGTCACAAAACATTAGTGTCCCTTAAACGGTGACATAAATAACCATATGAAGTGCACAAGGAAGAGGGACAAATAAGGAATTTCTCAATGTATTCTACCAAGTTTAAGGTTGCACATGCAATCCGTAAGTATACATTAAAAAAACATAATTCCTATACAGATAAAAAGAGAGAAAAACACAAATTACACAACTATAATGAGCCATTGTTGAAGCAATGTATGGTCAGTCTGGGGGACAGTACCCCCCCACCCCCTGTCCTCCCCTCCCATCACTTTTCAAAGCTAGTTTGTATTTTTCTTTTCCTTTTCTTCTGTACGTCCTCAACATGTCCACTCTGTAGACGTTGAACTATGTGGAGCTGTAACACCGCAGTGTCAGCTCTGGTCAGCTTTATGCTGGTCAGGATCTGCCACTCAGTCCGATACACAAGGTCAGAGAGGCCTGAATGCTGAACGCTCAGGGAGATGGATCGAAAAAAGGCACAAATAAACAAATAAAAACATCTTCTCCTTTAATCCCAAAAATATAATAAGATGCAGCTACTTTTAATATAACCTGTTTTTGTGTGCTGTTCTACATGGTTACAGTTGCTACAATAATTTTAAAAAATATGTTTAAATAAATCATAACAAATACCCAAGGCTGATGTAATGAAATTGTCTTCTGCATTGGAGTACTGTGCCACACCAGAGTCGGGCTGTGAACGAAGAGTGATGGAGGGGCATGGTTTTTCATTGGGTTAGGCGAAATGCCCCGCTGCCTTCAACTGTCCCGACCTCACATTTTTTTGACAAATTGGTTGTGAGGCTTTTACGACTGATGCACATATCGCAAAAATCATTTCTGCCAAGCTTCCTCTATGACCTGCCCGTAGGACATGACAAGCCCCTCCATGCATCACTCTATCAAGCCGAATCTTTCCAGGACAATGCAAATTATGACAAATTCCATCATCCTGCATTATGCGCTTTCCTGCTAATCTCCCTAATTCGAGAGAATCGGGGAGGGTCTCGCTGTTTCAGCTGAGGGGCATGTTGTCTGACTGAATGATGCTGAAACTGCAACCCTCATCTCCCCCATTCTGTCTCTCTTCCCAGCTGTGACCATCTCGTCTCTTCTGACTTTTTGTATTTTGCCTGTTTTTTATGAGGCTCTTTCAATGTCCAGCTGGTAAGAAAAGACACCAACTTAACCTGGATACAAATAAACACACAAACAAAAGTGCAAGTGCCAATGCAGGTGAAGCTGTATAATTTTGAATGTAGTATATGCAGGATGGCACTACAGACTGAAAAAATCTATTCTGCATGAGACATTATGGATATTTGCAGCTTATTAGCAATATTTAGCTACTGGTTTAATGAGATGAGGCATTTCTGCTCACAACTAGAGGACACTGAGATAGAGTCATACATGCACACTCAACCATTTCTGCCTTATTGATGCTTTATGCTCTTAATAGACAAAATATAGGTTTCAGTATTCACAAACAAAAGACAAAGAAAACAAGATGATGGCAAAATGACAGAAATATGGAACAAAAAATGTAGGTAAGTAACCAACATGCAATCCCTCTTCTTCTCAACAGATGGCAGTATGGTTGCATTAAAAGAGGCACTCAGGAGGACTTTAACGCTCTGGTAAAACCACAAACCATCAGAGGAGATGGTGTTGAGAGTCGACTTGGATTTTACTTTTTTTCTTTATCAATTTCAACATACTTACGTAATTAACCTTTAACTTTCAACAAGGAAAAACAAGTATATATATGCAAAGAAAATGTACATAAAAACCATAAAGATTTAACTAACAATTTCAAAAAAGTTTTTTTACTACTACTACTACTACTATTATTATTATTATTATTATTATTATTATTATTATTATTATTATTATTATTATTATTATTATTATTATTATTATTATTTTAACAATGAAAAAAGAAAACCTCAGCATGATTAAAAAATACACAAATATAAAAAAAGAATAAAATAAAATACAAAACAAAGATTAAATTTATTTTTATAGTTTTGGTAAATATATTTAACAAAAAAACTTTTATTGTAGTGAACTTATAAGTGTTCTCAATTTCACATAAAAAAATACAGCAAATATTAACAATTAGGTCAAGGCACTGCATCTAATTCAATAATTTTTGACATGTAGTAAATATTATATTGCTCATATCCTATGACTGAATTCCTAACATCTCTTTATTACATTGCCCTCACTCGTGGGACTAGGAATTTTCTGCATTATGAACCTTTATTGATAATAAATTTATATTTCAATTCAACATGCTGACATACCAAAGACAACAAAAACATGTGGCTGTAGATTATTCATCTCCACAAGATTCCTCTGCAACAAGGCATGTTTTAATAACAGCAGCATCTGAAACCTGAATGACCCAAGTTAAAACTTAATTCTCTGAAGAATTGTTTCATGTGAAATTTATGGTGAAGCAGGAGGCTGAAAAATCAATGAGAAATCAACACTAACCCTCTCCTGAGTCATTTGTAGTGCAGCTAGGAAAAAAAAAGCTTAGTAAATAAAGACAAGACAGAAAATGTATTTTGTTCTATGTGGAGGTAGTCATTTTTACCCAGTTCTTGAAGGTTGTTTTAGATATAAGCAACTTGTAGGATCACAGAGGCATAATTACAAAAGTCATAATAACTGCATTAAAGCGGCGACTCAGAGACACAAATCTGGGCTGATTGTAGTTATAAACTTCTATTTTATTAATAACATCTGTCCAGGTTTCTCTTAATCACAATTATATTAAACAAAACATTCTAGTAACCACCTTGTATTTTATTGCTTAAATTATTTCAATTCAGAATTATAAAATGGATAAAAGATGATTAGTAGTACTGAACAGCAGAAATATTATCTAAATATCAGCATTCTGCAATGTAAAATTGTTGGTTCTGTAATATTTTCTATAAATTTGCCACATAAAATTTTGCAACAAAACAAACAAACAAACAAAAAACATCTTCTGGTGTGTTTGTGTGTGTGTGTGTGAATGCAGACCCTGTCAGCTATGCCCTCTCGTCACGGCAGGGGGAAGAAACACACCCGGGCAGCTCTGAATATAGTGGCTAGTTACCATAGTAATGGGATGGTCATACATCTCTCCTCTCTCAGACAGTGATGGGAGTGGACAGGACACGCCGCTATGCTTTTTATCTATGCATCTGGTATCCAGTTATTTCATCCTGCAAATAAAAAAAAAGAGCCACCTCTCCTTTCACTGGCTTCTAATATCGGGGTGAAACGAGAAGTAAATAGTTGGATATGGGGTAATAATTCACACTTGGGACTACAAATAATTGATGTGTTTTGACTGAGTGTTTGTGATTGTAATTGTAATAGCGCGAGTGTCTCGGCAGATGTCTGCAGTGGTGGGATCTGTACATGATGCGTTTCAGATGCTTTCTTGATGTCTCTGAACCGTTCACCCTCCCACTGCTCATCAGCCATGACAAAGTGAGAAGCAAACAAGAACACTCTCATATACACACATACACACTAATGCAGCACGCAGCTCTCTTAAATTAAAAATCAGCGTCTATCATTTATCAAATGTAATTATATTCAAACTATTTATTGATTGCAATAATGTTTTGGTACATTCCCCAAATAGATGCAAAAAAATATGCCCTTTAATGTTATTATTTGTGAATTTGCCAAGTTCTTGAGGGACATCTGGACCTGCAAAGAGGAAACTTCTGCCTACATTTACACACAATGACCAAATACTATGATAATCTCTGCATATTTGTTTTTGCCTTGCGTGTGAAAAAAAAGAGGGACGATAGCTACCCTGTCCCAACTTCCTATGGCTTGTTGACATGAACCAAGGCAGTCAGGCACCAATAATACATGAAGAGCTGTTCAAAGACAATTAGGATCAGTTGTCATTGGCGCGGGCCCATTATTGAGTGGGAGTGTGGCAGGGGCCAAGGCAGAGGCACAGCACAGGCGAAGGCGACTGCCTGAGAGCCGATGTACTCTGACAGATTCAGTCCTTCCCCAGTCCTCGCCTGGTACAAGCCGATACCAGCCCGTGCCCATGTAGAGCCAAAGCAGCAGCAGCACAGGATACTGTAGCGAAAGACGCCGATGTCTCATGAAAATGATGACCGCCAAGGCGGGTCAGCCTCCACGCCGTCACAGTGGGTAAGCAAGGGAAGACAGGGGCCTGGGAGGACAGCGCTGGAAGCGACATAATTACCCTTGCTGCTGTCTACCACTTCCCATAAAACTGCCCCCTCATCAGATTAAAAAGGTGGTGTGATCTGACCTCTCGCATATATGTGTCTGCATTTAGAGACACAAGCTCCCATCCCCCATCCAGCAGCTCAGCACTGTCCCAAGATGAAGCAAAGACCATGTGTCAAAACAAATATATTTCTCGGAATGTGGGGATGTATAAAAAACGACGGGGGAATAGTCCTGCTCTCGTTGTGGCATTCTGGCATATAAGAAAACGTATCATAGAGATAACATGTACTTTGCATGTGCTTGTCATTTGAATACCTTATACATTTCCTATTAGTCATGAGAGTATTACAGTGACTTACCCATGACTCATTTTAACAATCACAACAACTCACCTTGTCACACAGAGCCTACCACAAAGAGCACACAGGTGTATGTGTGTGAGTCCACATGTGTCCCTGCAAGACTTGGCCTCGGGGCTAACAGCAGACACGTCTCTGCGGTCAGGTCTTACTGAGTTTGATCAGCACGTTTCCTATTTGTCCGATTCAAGTGAAGGCAGTTGACCCTGGTGTTTGGGAACAAGCCTACAGAGGTGATATGCAGAGATAGGAACTAAATCAATGCTCTCTGCGGAAAGGCTTTGAGGTGAGGCTCGGCTGTCAGTCAAAAACACTCTCCGACTCTCTCCCCAGACAAAAGGTTCAACTCGCTGCAAACAACTCAGGCATTCAAGCAAAGAAACAACGAGCCCATTCTGCTCGCGCCTACAGTAATATGAAAAGGAAAACAAATCTGTGTTAACATCCTCTGCTGCAAATAGGAGCAAGTAACTACACGTGCTGATGAATACCACAGCTCTGAGTAGCCTTCAATCGCATAACTTCTCAAACCGCGAAGCTTTCAAGACCTCATTTTTCATCAACTCAATTACTCAACAACTGTTCTGCTCCTGAACCCACCCCATCCTCCCTGCCTCGTCTCCCCTCCTCCCTAGTTGGAAGTGATCATTTGTTCTTTTATTAAACTTGATAACATCCCTTGCATTGTCTGAGCGTGCATGCTGGAGAGCCGCCCCTACTGTTCTAGCCTCCAGCGTTTCATATTATTGGTGCATTATTTCACGCATGCCCTCCTGTTTTATCAAGCGCTTTTGAAGTAATGTTAATAGACTAGAAAATTGAGACATTTATGAAGTATGGGCCATGTTTATGAAAAAATCCATAACGCATGACAAGGGAGAGGTGAGATAAAAGCAGGGTTTTAATAGATTATGGCAAACAGGGGAGAGGCATCAGATGCTGACAGGCACCTCCTAAGAGACGCCTCATATTTTATGGGATTAATTTTGTTGTATTAGAAATGAAGTTAAACGTCCTAATTAATCTGTTCGTGCTGCATGGATACCTCCCCGAATGCAGATGCACACACACACACTGTTCTTTAGCTAATTACTCTTCCGTGATAATTGAGGTAAATGTAGTCTCTAGATGTGAGCTGAGGAAGTTTGAAGATGTGAGGGTGGGAAGGTTGTTTGATGAGGTGGTGGTGGAGGGAAGTGTTGCTTGTTTTTCTTTTTTTTTTCCTTTGGTTGTTGTTGTTGCACACTGGGTTTTTTGCAGCAATGAAACATTCTGAGTGAAAATAGGGAAGCAATACCATTAATTTCTATTTATCACATTTTTTGTGTTCAGGTTTCTACCTAAAAATAGTAAAATTATCTTAAAAATTATTAATATTTGAGATAAAGATGATATATTGAAGCCAGAAATGACTCTCCTGTAACCTTCAAATCAAAACTTAAAACTCATCTGTTCCTTCTCTTTTTAATTTCTTAGTCATTTAGTTTTTAGTTTCAGTGTATTTATTGGGGCTTGCTATGCGAAGCATACAAGCCTCTATTATTCTCCACCTGTGTCTCTTTGTTATTTCTTTATTCTTCATCAAACGCAGTTAATGCGGCTCAAACCGTAGCATCTACCCCCACAACAGATGCATCAAA
>JAUBOC010000002.1:7690316-7704249 GCA_032275365.1 Anablepsoides cearensis
GAAAACAGAAGAACCCGTGAATTCCTTATAACAGTTAGTTATAAGAAGATGTAGTAACATTTTCATAACTAAGTGTCACTACAAAAGAGTATAAACAAAAGTATGACTGTACAAGTATTTACAACAGGTAAGATGCTAATTGTTTGTGATTTTTCTATAGAACACCACTTCAACAGATCAGAACTACGACTTTAAGTTTTAGTGACGCAGCAGGCAAAACTGAGAATGAAAAAACTCTGAGAAATAGTCAGAGAGAGGAAAAAGAAACGTGTTAAAGAAAGAGAAAGAGATATTTTCACTGGGACAGAGGATGGCATCAGATTCACTCCTTGGAGGTTTAATAAAATGTGCTCAGTTAGCCCCTACTCATTACTACACTATGAGTATTGACTTTGGCCTCAAGTCCAGACCAGATAAAATGGTGCGAGGGCTTGTCCTAAGTGATTGCTCCAAATTACAGATTTGTCTACATGAAACCTAATACAACATGTCTGCTGAGCACTTTAGCCCTCAAAGGGCACTTCCACACATTTATAAATGCTCACAATTTAGAACAAAACACAGCTTCATGTACACCTTATTACAGTGAAACAAACTGTATGAATACACACAGAGGGCTTGAAGAGAAAGGGGTTTATTACTGAACATCCCTGTCACACACACACACACATACACAAACACACACCTCCTCAGTCTTTCTGTTTTCTCCCAGTCACACTCAGTCACCCAGTGTTGGTACAGACTCTGGTCCTGACAGCTGAGTTTTAATTGGCCAGGGTGGTGCAGCACGGGCCGCTGTCACGCGGCTGGCAGTTTGAGGGGTTGCGGGACAGGCCCCACCGTGGGGGCTGTCAAACGGCCCACGGTCTCCACGGGAACCCCCACAGCGGGTGTCCCGCCTCATTTAGGAGCGCACAGACAAAGCGCCAATTAAGAAGGGCTTTAAACAATCAAACAGAGTTCCTCGGGGCCCACAGACACTCCACAGGGCACTGAAACAGACAGACAGAGACACACATGGATGATAGTACACACGCACACAGACAAAAATAATATGATAAAAATAGCCTGACTCAGGACTTGATATGAAGACATAATTAATGCTTGTTCACATAGATAAACTTTTCCCTTTGAATCCAACCAGAAATTAAAAGCAACTGATAGCCTTTCTATAGAAAAAATTTAAAAAATGAAACAAGTGTGAATATTTATTTAAGGAATTTGTAAAAATGCTACAGGAAATTACTCATTTGAAAACTGAACAAAGAAGCTGCCTTACTATAATCTCACGAGGACAAGCTCCTGATTCAGCCGGTGCTGGTCTGCCTCCGGTCCCATGGAGGGAAACACCAGGAACAGATACTGATGAACATTGCATTTTTTTTAAAGAGCAAAAACAGTGTCTTTAATGTATATCTCTGTCACTCCCCTCCTTTTGCCCCATCTTCCACTATGAGCTTCCATATGCCACTTCCATATGGCCCTGCACCCTCTCCTGACAAACCCGTGGCTAAGGCCCATCTATCATTCTAGGGAGTGCACTCACTTGTTATCAGCTCAGGCTGGCGCTTGGGAGTAAGGCAAGGCAGATGAGAATGTGGGGCGGGAAAAGCAGAAATCAGGCTCAGATCTGTTTATTTTTCTAATTCACTTGAACATGGATATTTTATTTTATTTTTCAGTGTTTTTCCCTCTCGTTCTATTTATTTGAATAATAGATTTTCCCATTTGGAGTATGAAGATAGAGACGTCGCCTTAAAACCACTGCTCTCTGCTGCTGTGTTGAGGGAGAACAGGACTATGATCCAAGTCGTCCTGGAGGGGGAGATACAGGCATGCTGTGGAGCAGGAGCTGGAAACACTACATCACACTGTGGTTGGAGAAGAGAGCATGATCGTCACCTAAGTAAGATGAAAAAATAATATTGATAATAATGTCACTAATAACAGACCTATTGCTGTAATTTTCAAACAGTGTACTCCTTAAGATTTACTGGAAGGCAAATGGACTTCAACACGCAGGAATAACGCAACAGAACCGTAGGAATCAAGACAAAATACATCATTTTCCTCTTACAGCAGAAAAAATAAACACTGTCCTTAAGACCAGATGCTGCCAGAATTCATGATGTTTATCAAATCTGGTATAAACACTGAGCCCAGACAGTTTACATTTCTATTAGAGAGCATGTTCTGCGCTCTCTCTCGGTATTAATAGGAAAATATATCTTCAAGTGTGAGGGGCTGAAGCAGAAGACGGCACTTGTATTAGGTTTCATTTATAAAAATATTACTGTAAAGCTCATAACACCATCTACCAGAATGGGACGGTTTTACCAAGCCCACCATCAACATTATTCTATATCTTTTACATGCCTTAACAGTATTTTCTTACACGAGTCCTGCAGGGGTATTAGTCTGCTGGATCAGCGTCAAATCAATCCAGAAAGTAGGTAAACACACGTAAAAACAGGATACCTTCAGGTGGCCGCAAGTGTAATGACATTTATAGAAATCGTCAAAGACTCAGCGGCAGAAAAAACTCCGTAAAAAGTGTGAGGAATGGATCCACCGAGAGCGAAAAAGGTGAGGAGGACGATGCAGCCTCAGATAAGACGAATGACAAGGATGAAGTGGACGGGAGCCATTTGTGGCCATTTTGTGGTATCAGTGGTGCCAGATATTCTATCTTCGAGGCCCACGTTGCTTCCTCGAGCTTGTATGTCAGAGTGGTCGCACTAGTAGTCGACCGAGAAGCAGAGAACGAGTAATCTTAAACCCCATTAACAATCATCATATTTATTTCTGAAGCTGGGACAGGCTTGTTGGCCACACTTGCATACGACCAGACCAGAGGACAGACGATCCTTGTCTGAGGTTTTCTGGGGAGGAAGAAAAAGCCTCACTTCCTTTTAGACGCTGTAATCGCATGAATTATTGAGAAGGTGTAAGGAAAAAAAAAAAAAAGAGGCAACTTAAATGTGGCCTTGTTATTGGCTCCCACCTTTTGTAACCTTTCAGCTTTAATTAACACTGTGTGGGTAAGGGGGTAGGGGCGGGGGGGCTGGTGTGAATGCAGATCTGAGACAACAGCAGTGTTGTCAATAAGCAGACATCTGGGAATGTTTTCTCCATATTCCTTGTGTTTCCTGTAACATCTTCTTTTATTAATAAGATCAGCAAAATTGCCTATCAGCACGCCTCTTTCTGACAGATGGTTCCGATCTGAAATATGCTTTGAATAGCTCTGCAGCTCTTTGCGTCGGGCCAATCAACAACCCACGGTGCAGCTGCATGCTCATCCTCTCCTGCCATTAAAGTCAGAAACTCTCTCCTGATCAAACACTGTGTCTGATTCTGCCCATGTGTCTCCAACAACAAGTGCTGCTAATATGGCCACTTCTCTTCACGCTCTCTGGGCGGGACGCTCCACCATTGGCCCCCCCACTGATGACTTCAAACAACTGACAGACAGGCGAGGAGACATGCCCGATATGAAACAAAACAAAAACTCAGGCATCTTATCATCAAAGAGGGCAAACCATTGTTGTGGTCAGTAGTGTCATGTTGGATGACGTGGCCGAGATTGTGTTGGTTGTTTTGATGTATAGTGGTGCTTTATTCTTTAAGGGATGAAGCAAGTGTTTAACCACAATACTGAGACTCTATCGATCAAAGTCAAGTGTCAAAACAGACAGTTGGGTGATTTGGTGTCAGGTTTTTTTTTTTTTTTAGAAAAAGAAAAAACAAGAACGAGGCTAAAATATCATTTTTGCTTGCTCTCAAATATTCCGACCAGGTGCGGAGCTATGGGTGAGCCTGGTGGGGCCTAGGCCCACCCACTTTTTGCCACGGCCCATCCAGTCAAATAGGGTACTTTTTCCTAACTAAACAAATAAGCTTTTAGGCTACCAACTAAATAAGCTTGAAATATAATTTAAATAATAGTTGGCCAAGTTTGAGTGTGGAACCACAGATCTTCTTTAAACTATGACTGTACACAGATTTACTAAACATACGCAGCATGATGATGTAATGGTTAACATTGAAACCTGACAGGAAGAAGGTCCTGGGTTCAATCCCTGTCTTTCTGAGTGAAGATCACATGTTCTTCTTGTGCTTGTGTGGGTTTTCTCCAGGTACTCTAGTTTAAAAACTGGATTGCATAAGAGATCTGTGATCTCAATGAGATACACCTAGTTAAACAGAGGATAATATATATAATACATATATTGTTTAGCTTTGATGTTTTATTAGTTCTCTTTGTCTAAAATCATTTGAGGTGTTTCTAGTTGTATTCTAAATGCAGTTTATTTAAATCAACTATAGCTTGATGAGGAACATTTTTATAAAACAGTGGCTATCAAAGTCAGGGTCTGAAACAACAAATGAGGGGCATTAAATTACGAAAATAGAATATTATGGACATTTGTCAATATTATAATATTAGCTGTTGACGTTGTTTGTACACTTCAATTAACAATAGACTGGGTTAGATGGTTCTGTTGCTTTTATTCTGTGAGTGAGAATATTCAGGAACAACTGATATAAACAGGGATCACATAAAAATAAACAGTTTCCCAACGTTCATGTGATTCAACAAGCTAAATTTATGTAAAATTTGGTGACTGTAAATTAATTATGGGCTAACACACATATGAATATTTTATCTCTACGTACGTTGATGTTTAGTTATTTATCAGATAAAAAAACATGGACACACAATAAAAAGTTAAGTATTTACACTTTAAACAATCTTAAAAACTGGAGATGCTTCAGGTCTCCAGGCTGCCATTCAAAGCTTTTGTATAGTAAGCAATTATTCTTTTCCTCTCGTCTAGTTTTTTTGTGTGTAAAAGTATGTGTGTGTGCCACCGGCGACCATCAAGTGAAAACAGTACTGTTTATGTTTTCTCTCGTGAAAATGCCTCGTCTCCCTTCTGCCCCATATCCTCAAAAGATGTGTCATCTTTTTACATGATGGATCTGGACCTGCAGGAAAGCCCTCCCTGTCCAGCGATTTGTTCTGCAGACAAAGTCTGGGGAGAGTTATTGGAGTGGAGTGGTGGTGGTGTGTGTGGGGGTGGGGGGGTCAGTGGGTGTGAGGAAGGTGGGGGTGGAGGAGGAAGATGGGAAGTCCCCTCGGCGCAAGACTCAAAAAGGGGAAATGTGCAAAAGGTTTCATCTCATCCTTCCCTCAGTCATGTAAGCTGTGAAGGCGTGTTTGCATGTATGGAAGTGAGACTCTTCAGAGTAAGAGAAACCCCCAACCCCACCCCTACCCCAATTCTTGCAGCAAAGGCATTTCCATAGCAGGTGGTCTGTCTCAGCAGCCATCTGGAGGCTTCGATGGCAAGATAAGCTTTGCTATTTACAAACCCCAAAAACTTTGTTTAAACAAACCCACTAAAAGCCATGAGATGGCCAACAAAAACTCTCGGCCAAGTTTTTTGTTTTTAACAATCGAGGCCTGGGGGAAAAAAAAAAAAAAAGAGTCACGCTGAATTTCCTTCATTGCTACAAAAATTTAGAAAGGAGTAAATAAGTATTGGATTAGAAGAAAAACTGGACTGTTCATTCTCAGATGTCTTGCATACCAGAGTAAAGTTTAAAGTTATGTAGCTGCTCATAAAGGATTTTTTGCCATCTCTTCCAAAAGCATATATCACAGCATATGATTATGATAGGTTGTTATATATTTGTTCTTTTTGAACTTTTAGAAAAAAAAAAACAAATGTTTTACTGGGGAACATTTTTCTTTTTTTCCTAAAATACAATAGAATCATTTTAATGCCAGATTGTCTTTTATAGACAAGTTTTGAGAGTTTTCCGAGGACAGTTTTATTGGTGATACACCCGCGTTCTGTTTTTGCACTTTCTTTGAGCATCTTTTTTTTTTCTCTCCCCAACACAGCTCTTATTTCTTTCAGTGACTGGGAGTGTAATACAGGCCGACTACATTAAAGCCATTTTCACTAAGTGAAATATGTGTCCCATCAGTGCAGCTCATTAATTATTTATCTGTTTGCTCACATCTGAAATGAACCTGAAAAAAAAAAAAAAAAACAGAATCTGTTTATGTGGTCTTCATGTTGGAGTCTCTGATGTCATCCAGGGGCTGTGCTTGCATGCTGATTTGACCTGAATATCATTTACATATTCTTCCCTGGATGGCTCCATTCCTCTCATAGAAGCAAAGATGTTGCATGATTGGAAAAAAAAAAAAAAAAAAAGGAGCAGGAAGGATCTCCGATCAATAAAAACTCTGTACCAAAAAGTTCAAAGAAGACAACATGTGTTCTTTTTTTCTCTTCTGCCCTTTAAGTAATTATGAATGGTGAAGGATGTTACCATAACTGAACATGCTTGTAATGGATGATTTCCAGATGTCCCATATAGCCACTAATGCATTTGCTACAGCAATAAAAATACTTCTGATTACATTTTTTTTTAAAGAAAAGCTGAAGCTATCATTGCAAGTGGAACAAAAGCAGATGAAAAGGCAAAGGAAGATCAGAGGGATACGATGAGAGGCTGGGGTTCCAGGAAATGGTATTTGATAGAATTTTACAATGGGTGAGAGAAAGGGAAAGCTCGAGCATATGCGGCGGCGCGAGCAGCCTGGAATTTATCGCCTCGTTGCAGGAGCGAGCAAGGAAATTAAGTGATAAGAAAATCAATGGAATCCTTCTGGATCCCCCTTTTTTGCAAATGTTTAAAATTCCACGTCGTGCGCGCAGAGAAGAGGGGAAGACGGGAGGAGCGAAAAGGTTCCAGGAGAGGACACGGGCGGGTGTGGGGGTCGATAGGCGTGGAGGAGAGGGTCATCAATCACACGCGGGTGACACACAATGAAATCTGACCGCAGCCCAACATGTTTTAATACGGCATCCATTAGAGCCCTCAAATAAATTGCAATTTGGAAAACAGAACACAATACCAGCCAAGTTTTCCTCATCCATCTTGCAGCGTGTCATGTAATGTAATTGCGTTGTTAATTTATCCAAGAATTTCCTTGGTACACCATTTCATCCACATTGGTTAATTTCCCTGTAGAGTATATTTTCTCTCTTTCACTCAGTCAGACCCCTCCCGCCTCCACACCCTCCTCTAGCTGCACAGCTAGCAGGAGCAGAGTAATGTTTCTGCTTAGCGTGGCATTAGTCGAAGGGCTAATCAAAGTACTGAAGTCTGTGACACTTCATCAATGTTTGGCCGTTTGCCGGCCAACCTTGCTGTAGTGCAGATCCAATCAGGTCTTCGCTGGCTGTCATTATGTCTCGGTGACAGCGGGATCACTCAAAAATGCCTGTGGAGTACATCGATATTATTGACAGAGTTTGGGGGCATTTGAAGCTGGGCAGCAGCAGCAGCAGCGAAAGGAATAACCAGCAGAGCGCTGACACTTCCTGTCTGTGGTCCGAGGCTTTAAAGCAAGTCAGGGCGAAAACACGCGAAAGGGAAGACGTATGGACATGTCTGGGATAAATGCAAAAATCAATAAAATGCTTAAAATAAAAAGAAGGTACAGTATATAAAAAAATCAAGAGATGGAGAAGTTGTTTATTTTTATCTGTAAAAAAATCTTGATAAAATTTGTTTTTAGATTTGTTTTAAATTCCTAAGATTTCCTTTGTCAAAGATGATGATGTTTTTATGTGTCTTTATGTAAATATGTTTGTCTGTGGCATTGGCAAAGAAATCTTATGAACCAATAATGACAAGTAAAAACAACAACAACAACAACAACAACAACAACAACAATTTTTACAAGATCATCTACATATAATTACCTTTTGGGGCCCATTCAAGATGTCTGCCAATGCTAAGCAACCTTAGAAAACACAAAAATGTCAATAACAATTTTATAGATATTGAATACAAGCTCTAAGTGATTGGATCTGTTTATAATGTTGTGCCATTGACTATTATTACACTGTGTATCTGTGTTAGCAAAATATCTCATGAACTAGTGGACAAAGTTGAATGAAACTCCCAGTAAGAAATCATTAGATGTGCATCAATAGCTGATTAACTTTTCAAGTCAATCCAATCCAAGATGGCTGCCAACGCTAATTGACCTCACACAAAAGCAGATGTAACTCATACCATTTTACAGATACTGAGATTAAACTTGATATGGCAGTAGATGAGAGTCATTCTCAACCCTGAGTGCTAGAACAGCTTGTGAGATCTCATAATGTTCCATGAGACTTTAAGTCCATCTTCTCAACACAAGATGATGGGTGATATGAATTCCTTTAAGAAATGCTAACTCTATAGTTTGATGTAGCAGCCATCTCTGGTTGCAACACATAAAACCCACCTCAGTATTGGTTAGTAACACAGAAGAAGTCCCATCTGATATCTATAGGGTAAACCAGATGTATTTTCTTACCTCCTGTCACCTGACTGTAGAACTCCGGGAGGAGGTGAGGGGGGATTAGAGACCCTGCGGGGGTGAAAGGACGACATGAGGAGTAATATACTTTTGTCTCTCTCCTGGCGCAGACCTCAATGCGTCTTCTCTCCCCGTCAACCCCACGAGGCCAGATAGAGAGAGAACAAGAGGCCCGACATGATCAAAGGATGACAGAAGATCTAGAGGAGGAGAGTCGACCAAAACAAAGATTCATTCTAAAGTTCCCTGGGTGCGGGGGTTCCGTGCAGTTTGACAGAGAGGCTCCACCCCTCAGGCAGCACTCCTTTCAATCAGTGGACACATCACACACAACAAATGATCCTCTCGTATCTGATGCATCTGTATATTAGATGCACATTAAGGATTCAAAATCAAATCCAAAGTATGCTTGCATCAAGTGAGAAAACTCCAAAATGTCATAGCGCATTAAAAGCATTTGCTTTGTAAATCAGTGAATGTGTAACTTAGTTTCAGTTAAAAAGATCTTGGAATTAAAACCCCACTTCAAATATATTCTAACCAATATATATTTTTTATTTTTAACATGTTTAACTTCCACTTTTCCAAGATAATTTTGAATCAGTTTTTTTTCTGATGGAATCAAATGTTTTTTCTGCTGTTTGTATATAGTTTCTTAACCCCCTAACATGAACAATAGTTACCACAAGACATGCATTCGATAAGTTGATTAATACCAGTGAATTAAGTTTTCATTCTATTTTTGGGAATACTTAAGTTGTAGTAACTAGGGTAGAAAATATATTGAAATGTATATTGATATCTATCTTTTTGCAACATAAATACCCAAAATGACACACGTAGAGTTCACCCGTCTAACATCTTTATACTGAAATTAGCCACAACAGACCAAATCTGACCTGCATATCTTAACAAACGCAATATTTGTTTTTGCTGAGACATGCTGAAAATATTTTGCATCTTTAATAAATGACAAAAAGAGAGTGTTTTTTTTATTTTTACAGATAATATTTACCTTATAAAAGAACTGGAGCTATCAATACCATCAAAATGAAAGCAAAATTAATTCTGCATCAAAAATAAAGCAGTCATAAAAACATACCTCTACTTAAAGGGCCAATATTATGTGTTTCTCTGGTATATAGTTCAATTTTATACCATAGTAAAATAACTATGTCACCTTCAGTAATGAAAATGCTGTCAATTTGTATAAATCAAAAATAAATTTGACTTTGCATCACTGCCGTTTCTAAACACCTTGAAATTGGCCTCTATCTCTTTAAGAACCTCCTACCAACTCTGTCAACCCCATTTCTGTACATCATCAGCTTTATGCTGTTTACAACCAGTCTTGGGAACATTGTATTTTGTTGTAATAAAAATTAAAAAAAACATTATACAATATTGGTTTTGGAAAATGGCAACACAGGATACAATTGAACCTTACAATTGGACCTAAAAAGAACATTTTCTAAAGCAGTGGTTCCCAAACTTTTCAGCTTTTGACCCACAAAATACCAGCAGCAGAGACCTGGGACCCCAGCTGTTGTTGGTTGATAAACACTGTTTTCATGTCAAATAAACAAGAGCACAGTAACATTATTTATTACGCTTTTTTTTTTTTGGTCCATTTTAAGTACAATAACTTTACTCTTGTAACAATAAAGGCAAAATAATTATTGGTAGTTGTAATTTTTTAGTGTAATTATTTCAGAAAATCTTTTCAAGACCCAACCTTGATGTTCTGGGACCCCACTGTGGGTCCCGACCCCAACTTTGGGAACCACTGTTCTAAAGAACCGGAGCGATTTCAGAGATGTTTCAGCTTGTTAAGACATCTCCCAGTCATTCTCACATAGACACACGTCAATGTTCAGCTATTTTATTTATTATTAACCTGTTTATATGCACCGGAACGCCCGTGTTCCGCCTTAAGTTTTGTTTTTCTTTATACCGTCATGACTGCTGAAGTTAAAAATTCAGATTTTTAGCTTTAAAAAGAGACCAAGCTTGTGAATTTAATCTAAAAGATTCAAGAGCAGTACTTCATTTAGTTTGTGTGTACTTCTTAAGGCATTTTATGGTATTTTAGGCCCGCAGGTTAAGGGGTTAAAATGTGATGTAAGCCAACTTAAGAACACAGATTACCTTTCGTTATAAGTAACGAAAGGTAATCGTAGATCACAGATAGACCCAACAATCAAACAAAACAACGTGAGTTGTTTTTCAGCTTATACGGGCAGTCGACAATGTGTTTGTGTACTTCTGAGTGTTGGAATTGTATTGTCTTTTAGTAATATTCGTTAGTAATAATTCCAAAGTTAAATTCCCTTTTGCTCAGAAAGCTATCATCCGAAAAGTGGCTCGCAAAAATATAACTTTTTTTTTTTTGTCAAAAAGTTACTTCCAAAAATGAAATCTAACCATTTCAGAACTATGTCATCCTTGGCATTTAAAAATACATTTCCTCAAAGGCTTTTTTAATCTGAAAAGGAATGGACCGAGAAACAGTTTTACGAGCTCAGCAGACATCTGGTTCACCGGGCATTTGTTATTCTCCTGAATGACTGCCTTAGACTGAATGACTGCCTCAAATTCACTAAGTTACATCACTTATTGTGTTTGTTATTCACTCTTGCACAGAAGAGATATTTCCTTAATAGTCAAGAACCCTTGGTAAATAATTACCTTATAACTTTCGTTATAAGAGGTGTAAGTACTCTTACATTATTATCATGTGATATGTTTCATGAAAAGAAAAAGAAAAAAAGACAAAAAAAGCTTAGATGAATGTCTACACTGGAGGGAAATTTGTTATGTGATAAGATGCTAAACACTGAAGTATAAGCATGGTGGAATTAACTACTGTCTTAATGTTTCATGTTACTAGCATATTTAAGATGTTAAAGGGTAGAGTAAAATCACACACAATCATTTTTTTAAATTATTTTGAATAAAACATTTTTTTAAAGGAACATGTTGAACCCCAAACTCCAACATCCTCCTCTCTCATCCATCTTTCTCTCCTTCAGCTTATAAAGGTAAATAGTATCTCAGGAGGAGGAAGACAAGGAAAAGTTGCTTGATTTCTTCAAATTCCACAATCTCAGACAAAGAACAGGAGGGCATCTGTGTTCATTTTCCCATTTCTACCACACAGCTTGCCACGGCCACTGCAGCAGGAGAAGATTGAGGAGCAAATATGCACCTTTAAATCAGTTAAGATTCTGACAGGTGAAGTAAAAAAAATCTGGTTCTAAATCCAGCCTTTTCGGCCCTTTGTCCACACTGGGGTAAAAGTGAGAAATCTATTATTTTATTGATTTATTTATTTTTTATCTGTCAGCGTCACATATGTTCTTGCTTTTTAACTCTTTGGTCTGCACACACAGAGAGAAACCCCGACACATTCTGCTACATTTGAAAGATAGGATTGAGTTTAAGAAAGCTGGCAAAAAAAAAAAAACAAGCTCTATTTGTTCCCCACATTTACAGGCACCTGAGAGTAACTATCTTATGTACAGTACATACGTTTGTAAAATGTACAACTAATAACAAAATTACAGCCCCAATTCTGTAAAATGTTGGCATATTGTATAAAATGTTAACAAAAACTATTTTCAAATATTAGTTCCTAGTGCCAGCCACAACTGGTTAAAACTCTATCATGCAAAAAAGATGCTATATTAAGTGAACACCATCAAGAAGTGCTACATTTATAGCTCATTAAAATGCACTGAAGTGAAAAACTATTCTGTAGTTAAACAAATAACAAAACTGAAATTTGTTTTGAAAACCACAAACGCCTCTTCCTCCATACTAAAGAGGAGAGGGACCATTTTGCCCTTTTGTTGTACACAGTTTAGGAGTCAGCCTCTCTGATGCTATGCATTTGTTGCTCAGGACATGGAAAGCTTACACATCTGATAAGGCACCGTCAATTCAGAATATAGAACATGTGCTCTAATCCAGAAAAAAATAAAATAAAAAGTCCAACAGAGAAAACAAAACAGTGACCAATATTCTTTTCTGTTTTTCAGAATTTGGGTTGTACAAGGTTAGTTTAACTGGTTTAGATTCAGTTTTTAGTAAAACTCAAAGCTGATTCCTTCTCTGTGCAGCTGATTTTAAAGAGGTCAGCCTTAAAATGACTCACAGATGGAGCTCTTTTCTCGTAACCCAGCATTATTGCATGACTTTGTTGGCTTTTTGCTGGGACTCATTTTTGACCATCGGGTTTTCATGATTCATTAAATCTTTTTTGTGGAATTCCACGGGCTGGTAAAATGGTTATGACCTCTTTATCTGTTTTATGGACTCCCGCATCCAGCATTGGAGGGTGAAAATCAATGTCATTTTTGACTGAAATCAATTGAATTTGTTGGTAATCTAATCACGCAACAGTGCATGAGACAGAAAAAAAAAACAACTTGATTCATTTGAATTAAAGTATATAAAAGAATACAAATCAAGTGTCTAAACTCAACACTGAGCTAAAAGCAACTGTAAAACATCTATTGCACTTTTTATAATGTCCATTTCTAAAGGCAAAGATGGGAAATACGTTTTTTGTATGTGTGCATGCAATGAACTTTTAATGAACAACTTAGAAAGTCATCATTGGACTGACATCTAGAACTGATACAAGATTTTTACCAGAGCCATGAGATCTTGGCAAACACAAAAAAAACTTTAATTCAGCAATTTTTACAGACATTAGCAGACATATTACCAACTTAAACCCATACTGTTCAAATTTCTGTTGAAAATTTTGTCAATAATGGATTAAATCAACTGGGAGGAAAGCCTGTGTCTATCTGCTGCAGCTGCCGCGACACGACCCCAGATAAGCGGAAGAAAACGGATGGAATAAAATCTTACAAATCTTACAGCCAATAAGCACCTTGACATCTACACTCAAAAACAGGCGTAGTGGATTTAATTAAAAAACAAAATAATAAAATAAAAATCCTTTAAGTAAATGTAAACGTCAATAAAACATAACTCGATTCAGTTGAGTGGAAACAGCTTGTTAAGAATTGTAGAAATGGTTGGACCCCAGATACAGGAATGAGTGATTAGGATGCAAAGAAGTTTGCAAAAAGGTTTTATTTACAAAATTAAAGCGCTGACGTGGCAGCAGAAAAATACTCACAAACTTTCCAGGACTGTGACATGAAAAACACAAACAAGAATCTAGGACCTGGCATGAAACAACCACAACAACAGTAAACAAAGTTCAGACACAGACTGAAGATGGAAAACAGAATATAAGGAAGAACTAACAAGCCGAAACAGAAACACATAGGAGACAAACACGAGGAACAGGTGAGAATGGGCGGGGCAGGAGCAAAGACAGACAGGAGGAGAAGACAGAAAACCACACTAGCACACTCCATACCAGTAGGTGGTGGTAATGCATACCTCCAGTTTTTGCTAACCACCATTAAACATCACAACAAGAAAAAGAAGAAACTACACTAGAATCAAAATAAAACACCCATACAGACACAGATCAGGACAGAGAATGAA
>JAUBOC010000002.1:7708482-7723504 GCA_032275365.1 Anablepsoides cearensis
GAGGAGATGAAGCCGACTCACCCCCTTTACTGCAGAGAGCACCCATGGCTTTCTTTGTCTAACATAAATCCTATCTTCCAAGCCCTTCTGTCTGCTGCGGGGCACGATGGCACCACATTCCCAGCATTCCAGAGTAAATTTGGCACACGCTTCTCGGGTGAGATCTGTCTGCCAGGCAGCCAGACCCAAGCTGAGCCTTCACACCCTCCTGCCTTCGTAAGGTCAGTCCATATGTGTATGCTTGTAGGCAGAGCTATGATGTTTTTTTTTTTTTCTGTTTTCCCTCTCATAGCAACAACAACAAAAATGTCGGAGAGGACGGTTAGCTCATGTCTGCTTGATTCTCCCTTTAACAGGTTGGACATCTCAGAGACGGACTCATTTTGTTCTCACTGCAGGGGTATTGAACTGTAATGGCGCCCTGGGGAGGTCCGGACTAATATGTAAGAGCTTTCAGCGAGAGCAAATATCTGGGACTCAGATGTGGATTCACTTGTTTCATGAAAAAAAAAAATCCATTCATTAAAAAAAGATGAAAACCAAGCTACTCTTTTACAAGTGCAACGAAACATAGTGTTTTCCTTTCACCAAAGTGCTGACAGCGTGGACTGCAAAACAAAACGCTGCCTCTGCCCGCCGCTGTAATCACGCTCCCGTTGTCGTTTTTAACGTCGCCATTGAAGATGACGTCCATAAATCACCTCCCGTCGAAATAATCTCATAAACTTTTTACAGTGCTCATCAGCATTCTTTGTTTAACATTTATGTTTATTGATAAATGAAGATATGTTTAAATAATTCAAGCCAAACATTAGCTGTGAGCAGAGAGATTAATAATTGATGGCGTGTGTGAAGGGCTGGGCCACTCTGGGAATAGACAATATTAGCTTAATGCAGGCTGCGCGAACAGGGGAAGTGTAATGGACCCGCCACCTTTAACTGATGATGGTTATTGTGGCCTGAAAGTTGTTGCAAAAGGTGAAAAAAAAAGGAGGTCTAGTTGTATAAAGAGGGGAGGGAGCGGGGCGGTCGTGTGGTCATAGGTTTGGCTCATAGGAGCTGACAGTGCAAATTGTGGTTTTAATAGCAGGAGGTTTACACATTCTACCGGGAGGCCTTAATGGCCAGGAGTGTTCTTAGACTAAAGGGAGAAAAATGGTCCTGTGCTATTAAAATGAAACCTGAGACAGTCCTTGCTCTTAGTTTGGTGTTTTCCTTTTTTTCCCCAAGTCCAACTCTGACTCTCCATCACTCATTCTGATCCCCTCCTGTCCATTTCCTGCTCCAGGTCTCACTTTAGTTTGCCCACACACCCTTAACATAGCAATGACTCACAAAGCGATCCGGTGACCCAGTGTGTGGTGGGCAGGCTCCTTTTACACAGAGGACATGGCCCGGTCCTTTACAAGACAGTCTGAGCCTGGAGACGACAACATTCTGATCATAAGGCATTGAATATGAATATATGGAAAGACCTAAAGCTGAATTTGCAACCGTTTCTGTCCATCTGAGGCCACACTGAAGCGCACAGCTCAATAAGAGATCATTATTTCATGTGCTCAGAGGAAGAAAGTAACCATGTTAGATATTACCCATATGCTTATGTTAAAAACTGCACAGTGCCTGCAGGTCAGCCTGCAACAAAAGAGCCTCGTTTACTCTCCAAGGGATACTATTCCTGTTGTGTCAGACTGGTAGAAAAAAATAAAAAATATGCAGAGGGATAATGTGCATCAAAGGCAGAGGAGGACCCCTTCATTCATATTGCAATCACAGCAACATATTAGCATCTAAACAAAAGAAGCAGAATCCCCCGCAGCTCAGTCGTGTTTTATGTGGTCACTCGCTGCCTTTTATTTATTTCTCAATCCTACACGTTTTATGCTGACTAGTGAGATTCACCGCACGTCCCCACCCCCTCCCACATCTTACAAAAAAAAAAGAAAAAAAGTCTTCCTGTGTCTTCTGCACAAAAGTGTTGAAGTTGCTTCTTCTTCTCTTTTTCCTTTCTCTGCTCCCTCCCTTCTTTTGTTTGACTTTATCACAGAGCTATGACAGCTGCCATCACTCCTCAGCAGCTCTTAGATCTCCTGTTTCAAGGTTTTGGAGGTTCACAGGTTCATCAGTTTCTGCCGGGGCAGCTTCGGTCTCCAATCTGCTTTCAGATGAGAGGTTCTCATAAACAATAGGTCACACTTCCATACAACAACAAAAAAACATGACATTTTTCACAGGAAAATAATTTTATGAGGTGTGTAAAACCACATTTATTTATTTATTTACGTACATACATACATACATACATACATACATACATACATATATACATGTATATATATATAAACACAACAACACATGTTGCATTGTACTTTTATTTACCAACAACAATAAGCCAAAATGTAGATGCCAGATGTGGAAAAATCTAAGTAGATGCATACATGCAGTACTGATTATCTAATTATAACAATTCACTGTGATGGACTTGTAACCTGCTCAGGGTCTCCCGCCCCTTACACAGTGACTGCTGGATATGGGCACCGGTGACCCCCGTGCCCCTGAAAGGAAGATGGATCATAACGATTCCTACAAAAAATGTTATGAAGGATATTTTTTGTCCTTTATTAATTTGGACAGTTTGTTATTCCAAGATGTTGAGAAGGCCTGTGTTTGTATTTCTTTGTGTGTCTGTTAGCAAAATACATCCCAGACCATTGAACAGATTTTAAAGAAACTATTTGAAAGTAATTATTGGATAGACATCTACAATAGGGCTGCATGGCTCTGATTTCCTTAATTTTGGGTGATCAGTGATCAAGTGATACTTACATGAGAAGCTGATGTTATCATCAATATTATCTAACTCTACAAAGTTCAGACAATCAGCCATTGTCCCCTTTTGCTCTGCTGTGAGAGAGGGCTGTTGTCCAGTTAAAAAGCAGTTTGAATCCTATCAAGGGTATTGTTTAATCTTTTCAATAAAATAAGCCTGGAACGTTGAAGGTGTATTGTGACCTTACAACACCTGAAGGTGTCAGTTATAAACACAAAAGAATTGGTATCAACCAAAATCGAAATCCGTAGGTTGGGCTTCTTAAAGATTGGTGATCAATGATTGGCCAGAAAACTGTAATGAGTGCACCCCTACACCTGATTAACTTTTAGTCAGTCATATTCAAGATGGCTACCTTAGGAAACCTTAGCAAGCACAAAAATGGCAATTACTCAGTCAATGTTACAGATACTAAGCTAACATTTTTAGTGTGGCAGTAGCTGAGAGTTGTCAATATAATATATTATGAGTGTGAAGTCTTACATAACATAGCATAAGATGACCTTAGTTTTAAACTGTAATGAAAGGCAGTAATGAGATGCTAGGTCTTATCTGTTGGCTGGTAATTTGGTCACTTTCTCTAAATTTTACTTCTGCCTTTATGGTTTAGTTATGGTAACATTTCTTTATTTTCAAATGGTTTATTTCATACTTGTCTTTTAGTCAAAATACTAAAATAGTCTATAAGTGCCATCTGAGATTCTCAGCAAAAAATGCAAATATGTTTGATAAAAACGTATTCCTTACAGACGTTTACAGTACATTTAGCATATTTCAAATGATAAACTCATACATGGTGAAAGTTTTTGCTCATAGGTTCCATGTCTATGCACACTTAAAATACCTGCAATTAAACTGAACACCTCTGGGTTTGTCAGAGAAGATTCCATCATCTGGTTACAGTCCTGACAGAACGACTCGTTTGCTTCTGACCTCGCCTGCTCTCCTCTAATGCTGTCACTGTCGAAACTGAAATGCCCTTTAAGCCAGATGTTTGAGCGGTCAGCTGATGACCTCCCATGCAGGTGGTGAATGGACGGACATCACGCTGAGACCAACCCTGCAATTTGCCAGATCTGGTTTTGACAGCACATTGAAAAGGATCAATATTAACCTGTCAAAAAGCAGCAGCCATTCCCTCTCATTTAGAGATAAAGGTGAGTTGGAGTTTGACAAGTTGAAGCACATAAATGGCAGAATGGTGGAGCGAGAACTCGGCCATTGAAACAAAAATCAAAGCTTAAGCTTTTTCCTTCCATTTCTCCAATAATTCCCCCTTTTCTATAAACCAGTGTGTCTGAGGGATGTCACCATTGTCTTTAGGTTGGTGTATGACCTCCGGGCCTGAGGAAGGACTCTGCATATGTAACCAGGCTAATTTAACCAACGCTGTGAGCAAGGTTTAACCCATAATTCATAGATTTGTTTGGTTTGAACCCTTATTTTCCCCATCAGACAACTGTAGGTCTACACTGAACCCAACTCCAGCTCATCTGGATAGCTGGAGGCCTAGTTGGAGACAGATAATGGGCCAAAGGTACAAAGGCATACACACACTCCAAAAAAAAAAAAAAAAAAATGCATGAGAGGGAACTAGCTGGATCGTTATGGCCCCAGTCCCACCACTTTCTCTGATGTGTGTGTACAAGGGTGACATGTCGTTGTCCTGATGCTCGGCCTAAAGCAAGACTCCTTTGTTACTGTCTCTGAATGCATAAACCTTTCTTGTCTAGACCTCAAAAACAGAGGACAGGGCAATTATCCACAAAAAGACCATGCTGCCTTTTGAAAGCTTTTTGTTTTATCCAGTTCCTTACAAAGTGCATCAAAAATAAATTTAAATCACTCAATGCAACTTAAAGCACTGCCATATTTATTGCGCCCAAACATACTTCAGTTCAAGGGAAATTGATTATAAGGTGACAGAAATTGAAAATCCTGATGCATTAGGGGCAACAAATGTTAATATAATCTTGACATAATATTACAAACAAGAAGCGTATTCTCAGATCACTTTGGTGAGCCTTAAAAACAAACTTTGCTGATGCCAAACTCTCAGCAATGGAAGTTCCTCTGTTCCTCAGCGAGCGCAATGACGGGCCGCTCTCCCCGTCCGCAGCCTTAATGGTGTCTGTGGAAAACGTCGCAGCACCGAGTTCCAGGCTGGCAGGGGTGTGTGTGTGTGTGTGTGTGTGCACTCGGAGCCGCACACTTGTCACAGCCGATGATGTGAGCGCTCCTCTGAACTATAAAACCGTGAATAATTTCTCCAAGATTCAAAAAAGTTCTTTCATATTTCCCCCCCCCCCCCCCTCTCTCTCTCTCTCTCTCTCTCTTTCTCGCCACACTATCTTTTACAGAAGCAGCCGCCGCCAAGTCGCTGTAACTATTTCAACACTTTTAGCGGGGAAAGCAAAGAGATGGAATACAGTAGTAGTCTCTCTTTGTTTAACTGAAGAAAGTTTGCAAAACTGCGCTTAGAAGTTGACATTAAAAAGAGAGCTTCATGTGAGCCGTGAGGCAGGCAGAATGTTAGCGGCTGTGAAAGGAATTCTGGGTCCCTTATCTAATTGTAAACAAGTGCAGAAATGTGTGGACACCCATCATGCACTTGTCAAAACATGGCTGCTTGTGATTTTTACACTGCCGCCGCCGCCGCCTCTCTTGTGTTTGCTAAAGATTGTGTTTACTTCCAGACAGGCCTTTTATAACACCAATTGGAAGGTACAATAGTTGTAATTACTCGGAGATAGAGGTGCTGAGCAGCTGGAGAAACAACAAAATGAAAAGATTTATCGCAAGCATCCCTTACAATGATTGCATCATCCTCGAGTTTTATTTTGCGTCTTTGTGTGTCATCTCAGGGAGGGGTGAAGATTTGAAGATAGGCACTTTTTAAACTTTTTGTTTCAAAAGCGGAACTTTGAGAACAGAATCTTGCTTGTTATGCCATACCAGGTTAGTTTGAGAGTTTTAGTTAAGAAGATAAATAAAGCGTTAAGAAGTAGAAATGCATAAGGAACAGATCATTCGTGTTCTTGTTTTGTATTCAACTGAAAACATGAACTGATGTAAAAGTTTTCCAATTTGTGGAGGTGGAGAGGAGGGACGACAACCCATGTTTAGAAAATGAAATGCATTTTAGGGCTAGCCATGAAATATTGCTAATTTTATTTTTTATGTGACTACGCCTTTATGATTTAATGGTAATGTCAGGAATAATGAAAGTAGATCACCTGCTACCTAACAATACCAACATTTAAAACACAAAAGTCTTGCATGATTTGTTAGCATTTAGACTATGTTTTGCATATAATTGCCTGTTACCACCACACCAAGTTTTAGCTCATGTTCTGTAAAAATGACTAAGTTATACACATTTTTGCAGTTGCTAACATCAATCAGTTGTTGCAGACATCTTGAATCAGGTTGACTTCAAATGTTGTAAATGACATCCAATGACTACTTTCTGAAAATTTCAAATAATATCCATAGTGGTTCATGGGATTTTTTACCCACCGACATAAAAAAAACATACATGATGGTCTGGTTTTAAAGTTAATTTTTTTTTTTTTTTTTTTTTTTTTGCTTGCTTGACATTGACTGTGGTTTGAGTCATATGTAGTTTATTTTTTATCCAGTTTTTTCCGATTTTCGTTTTTTGATTGTTTGTTAAGATACAAAAGCTACACATCATCACAACTTTGTGAGGCCTGATGTTCCTTGTACATGTAAAAAAAATGCAAATATGAGGAAAACGCACTAGCTAATGAACTAAGCTCTGACTTTAAAGGTATTCATTACAATATTATTGAAACTGGGGAAGATACCAAGGACAAAGGAGTGATGTAAAGAAGCGGGGGAACTAAGAAAAGTACCACTATAACTGGATGTAGTATTTATTATTTTTTGCTTTGCAGCTAAATTAGTGCTGATTTTTTTCACAGTGGGAAATAATATCATTACCTATAAGTAAAAAAAAAAAAATTGGAATTTACTTTTTTTTGTCCCCTTCTTATAGCGCCCCCTAGAGGGCTCGTGCCCTTAGCAAGTTGGGCCAGTCCTGGATGTCTTGAAGAACAGTCCAAAACATTAATACATTTTTAAAAAGTAATGAAATAAGAAACAAAGTCTGGACAATTTCTTTCTTCTGGTCTTTTTTAACAGAAAAGTGCATCGAATGTTCTGCCCTCACTGGAACATCCTCACTGACCAGGTGTCACGAGTTGAAGGAAGAGGCCAAAGTTGAAGGAAGGAAGAGGCCATTTTGTTTTTCATCGTGTTCCTGAAACTGCTGATGGACGCACTTCCCGAGTCTATGCCTCCGCACACATGCCGGAACAAATGGTGTGACCGTATGCTAATGTTCTTGCTTGTGGCCATGCATTATGTGCTCAGCAGAGCAAAAGATTAAAAACAACCTCAGATCACTTGTGTTTTGAGGACAAAACTATTTGTTTGACAGCATTTTGCACTTCTCCTTTAAACGCTACAAGGCATCGATGCTGAGTAATGAGTCAGACTGATCCTTTGTTGGTTTCTGTGGCTTTGAGCATTAAAACTTGATGCGCACTCTCGCTTCACTGTAAATGCCTGCGAACCTCTTAATGTACAATCCAAACGCCTTCCTGGTGTTGAATTGACCGTAATGGATTTTGGTCCAATGACAGATATCCAGCTCTCGTAAATTGATTTGATCTCCAAGGACACTGAGTGAGGGATAATTTTTACAATTGAGACATCGATGGAACACAGACCACAACTGAGGAAATAAGGAAAGTCAATCCCTGCTGAAATTGGCTCAGGGAAAGAAAAAAAAACATACTATCATCATTTTTATCAATTTTTTTGTAATTTTGAAGATTTGTTTAGTTAATTTTAAACCTAGCACTCCTTAAAAAATACATACATACCTTTAATGCCAGAGTTTTAGCCTATGATCATATTATGTTGAGAAATTACAGATATTACCATTTTGGTTATGTTATGAATGCTTAAAGTATGACTCTTAGCTACTAACATATCAAATTCAAGTTATAGCTGTTTTTGTGTTAATTAATGTAGACTTGCTGTGGTAGCCATGTTGAATTGGATTGCCTTCAAAAGGTAATCAGCTGTAAGTGTACAAAAATGGTTACTTTGGATGAGTAGCAATAAAAAAGTATCCAAGTACCAACAAAATCTGTCCAGTGGTTCATAACATATTTTGCTAACAGACCAAAAAGTTTGACTGAGATCTATAGCAAAGATCTTGTACAATAAGTAGCACATAGAGTGTGAGTGACTCAGATACAACCACACTGAATTTTACCACAAATTTGTAAGTCAAGTCATCTGTAAAATTAAAACCATGTTTGTGCATTTTTAGGTAATTTTGCTGTGGGGGCCATTTTGATTTGGGATGACTCCAAAAGTTAATTAGCTGCAGAAAGATTTACAACCAATGATAATTGTCTAAACGTTTCTCTAAAACTCCTAAAATCCGTCATCAGTCAAAAACATTTTCGCCTGCCTTTTGCTAGTGGATGATAAAGCACTGTTTAGGTAAAGCTAAATTCATAGCTCATGTGTAGGTTTCTTCTTACTTTCATGCTTACTTCCCTTTAAATACTCTATATCACTGACAAATATACATTTTATTATTATTGTTATCAACACGTTTGAGTATTTACAACCTGTAATCAATCACAGTTTCTATTTTTAAAATGTCACTCAGCTGAATAAAGTCTGATCGCTCATAAATTCACCAATGAATAAAGTGATCAGATTACATTTAATGCATTTTTTTTTAGCCGCAGGCCTCTGCCATAAATTAAAACCATCTGAAAGTGTCTGGAGTGCATTTCATTTTGCCTTGATTCATGCGCTGTAATATAACCCCTCTCTGAATCCCTGCGTGTAACAGGGCAGCAGGGCGAGGGAGCTGAGAGTGCGTCAGGAGATTAAAAGCTAACCACGAGATTGAACTCAGGATGTAGGCATCAGATAATATAGTAGAGATATAATGAAAGCGTAAACAAAAACCTGGCACAAGAGGAAAGTCTGCTTGTGAAATCTTCCACTCTCACCATTGTCCTTTGAACAAAAAGGATCCCACAGGCCTGGTGCCACTCAAGTTAATAACAGCTGACTGAATTACATTCTTTAGAAGCCAATAGTCTGCTCATTTTTTTAAGAAGTTCTGTATGACAGTTATCAATAAATAGTACTTTATCAGCCGTGATATCAGTCAGAGTGCAGAGCATGGAGAAAAAGACAACCATCTTTGTCCAGGCTAGGTTAATGCATAGCCAAACAGAACCTTTCTTTATTTAGAAAAGAACACTCCACATTCGCTATGAGTATATGAAAAATTTGTCTTCTCTGTCATTGCCCAGCAATTTAGTTTGTTGTTGTTACTGAAACTTATTTCAATATCCTGGTACGCCCAGGTGCTGCCAATCAGGTGCCCAGTATAAGATTTATTGCCAAGAAGCATTGTTACAGCAATGAAATAACCTACCAAACACAAATTTCCTTACTTTTTATGCTAAGTTTAGGTGACAAAACATCACTTCTAAAAAAAACTAGACTATGGGTCCCCCTATGGTGGACTCCAGACTAAAATGGAGTTTTATCTGGACACAGTTATACTGGTCAAACACACAAAATGAATGTATTCTAAGTGGTTAAATGAGGGTGTTCTAAATTTTTTGACCAGTAGTGTGTTTATTTATTGACTTATTTACATGCACATTTCTTCCTGCATCTACAGTCATTTTTTTATGTGGTGCAACTTTATTCAATTTACAATACTTCATATAGGTGGCCCCTTGAGGGGAAAGCTTGCAAGTATTCATTAAAGTTGGGTCCCCCTTAAATTTTCTAACAAGTTTTGTGTTGCTTTTTTTTTACTCTGCAACTGAAAAACCTGCAAATATAGTAAAGACATCAAATGATTCCATGTTTTCATCTACTTACAGCCAAACTGCTTGAGTCATGTTGTGCAAGTCTGCGAGGGGAGATTAGGATGTGTAAAGCTCTTGCACTCTTGTCAGTGCTGCACGCTGGGTTCACACCTTTTTTGTCCTTGTGCGTCTGGCTGTTGTGGTGATAGATTGGTCATTCGTTGCATGTTGGGAGCAGCTCGGGATGAGGCGTCTGCCGGACAGCTGTGCTGGCACACGGCACGGGACTTGGTGCCAAGTTCCAGAGCCTTTTTACCCCTGCTGCTCCCCGAGCTTCATGCTTCAGCCTCTTCCCTGTCGTGCTGCAATGACAAAACACACGTCAAGCAATAATATCTCACTTTGAACTGGCTCCGCGGTCCCAGTCCAGCGTTTTTGTGATGAGTGATAGGCCAGCGCAGCATATACAATTTGTTCTTTCAGTTAATATTTTAAATAATGAAGATGATAAATGCAAAAAATGTTTCCCTTGCTAATATTGTGGCTGTTGTATTTCTAATTTCTTGGTAATTAAGAGACTTCTCAAAGATAATGAATCAAAACTTTAATAGTATTTTTACACAGCGCACTATGATTATTTGCATGTGTAGCAAAATATTTAATGAGCCACTGAACAAATTTTAATGAGTAGCCATTGGATTATTCATCTGCACCTGATTACATGATGCAGTCAACAAAATTCAAGATGGCCACCCCAGCTAATCAACCTTATCTATACACTTTTCTCCAAGCTGAGGCAATTCAGGTACATGTTGTAATATTTCTAAAACAAAAAATCACACTTCAAATAATCTGAGCTATCCCTTTAAAGAACATACCTGTTAGCATATGTGCTGCAACATTAGAATCCATTTATAAGAGATGATGAAAAATCAATAGTTGTCATATGCAGGATAAAATATTAACTAGTTTGGAAACTGACCTGAAGAGATTTATTTTCTTTGAGCAACGAGGGTTTCATGTGGTTATTGGTAATAAACACCTACAGTGGTCCAACGGCTAGCTGGGGAAATATCAAATGTACCAAAGAAAGGGAAGACAAGCAGTTAACCTTCATCATAATTAGATCAACCTGCTCCCTTGTATGTTATGTCAGTCCATTAGAGGCAAAAAAAAAGGTGCGGGAGTGTTCAGTAACAGAAACCCTGGGAATTTTGGTTCCTCCATTTGTAAGCTTAAACTAACCCCAGACTTCAAAACATTTATCAGAATTATATCATGGCTTGGTGCAAAACATCTGTTAGTGTCATCTTATAGTTTCTCTCATGAACGCTGTTACTTTGATCACTTCAAGCTACTTAAACTGTGAATGAAAAAAAAATCAGTTTTTAGTGCCATGTTTTGATTGTCCTGTATGAAAACTCCAAAGAAGGAAGCAGATGATGTCATTCAGCAGATTCTCCATCCATTTTTCTCATTTTCACTGTAGTTATCCATCCAGCCAAGTCCTCCTCCTCTTCCTCTACCTTTTGTGAATGAATTCCCGGTGGAGGGATCGACATGGATTTCACAAACAATTTATCCCAAATTACAGGAAAATTGGCTGCAGATCTTAGAGAGAAGAGAGGGGGTTGAAACGAAAAAAAAAAAGGATACGGCTAGGTTGAGATGATCCACAGGGTATTTATTCACCAAGGCTCTCATGGTTGTTCCAGAGTTCTCTTCTTTCAGAATATCAGCACTGTACCCCACACTCACCCACCCCCCAAAAAACCCCTCCTTTCATTTGCTGTTTCAAATATATTAATGGGCCGGAACCTTCCTGAATGATCTTGGCCCTCTCCCTAATGAAAACGCTCTGCGCCTGGATCCCAGAGCAGTAATCAAGCTCTGGCCTCCAGAGCACTGGGGCATGCAACATGCGGAGCTGAAGGAGCCCCAGCGTGACCTCCGCACCGTGTCCTTCAGTCACCCTGTGTTGCCCTGCGCCCTCTCGGGCCTGGGCCTCTTCATCTCCAAGGCCCCTCCGTGCCAGAGGCCACAAACCTGAACCTCCGCAGAGTGGATGAGAAAATCCAGCCGTCTGATAGACTTGAACCCTCTGCTTACAGTACGCCAATGATGTGTAACGCTTTGCCCTGCTATAGTTATAAAAGGAAATCAAGCTCAAAGAACTGAAAAAGCATTTAAAGCGCTTTTTGATTCAATCCTGTCTGAAACTAATAGACACAATTTACTCAGAACAAATCTCAGAAAGTATCCTCCTGGGGAAAAGTTTGATGTTTCAGAATCTTACATCACTGTTAACTGTACAAGCCGTGTACATCTCCTTTGGGTGTCTCGAATGCATCATCAAATCACACCCTTCAGCCACTGTACACAGAAGCTAAACCACAGATTGTTCACAGTGAAATAAAACTCCCTCCTCTCCCTATGAGGCGTCATTTTTAAAAGCTGATGGGGGACAAAACAGCAGCAGAAACCATGTATTGAGCTTTCCCTCTGTTTAGCCTGTCAGTAGCCAGCAAGCTTTTGTTTGGTCTGTTCTGACAGGTCTCCCTTTGTCTCTGTTCTCCGTCCCTCTAGGCCCTGGCCTTCTTCAACCTTGAGGTAAGCCCAGCCAGATGTGGCAACATGGGGCTCTTTCCAGCTGCACAAAAAAAAGAACCAGGAAGTCACGGGGACGTTGATCATCTGTTTCAGCTTGTCTGTCTTCCCTGACAGACCCGCTGAGCACTGTTTTCATTCCTCTCGGGTAATTTCTTTTACAGTTTTGCCAACTGTCAGCACACCTAAAGTGCTGATCCCTACCTGGTAATACTGTTGCCCATCACCCCAAATGACAACCAGACACCCTTTAAGACAGGACACAAAGGCGTTAACTACCCCCAAGGAGCTACGTCAAGCACACATTTTGTTAGCTCACATTTTCCACTTGGAGAGGATGGGCCTTCTGGGATTATTTACAGCAATCAAACCATTCACACCGTTTCTTTTTTGTGCATATTACCCCTGCGGTGATGTAACCGGAAAGCGCTGAAGCTCAAAGTCAACAATGTAAGACAAAATTGAGGGCCATTTTTTTTTTCAAATCACAAAAATTGCAGCCTTCAGATTCATTTCCACAAAAAAAACATGAGGACTTATTCGGCGCAATTTATTTGTGAATAGAAAATGAGCGACCCTTCACATGTGTTAGTGGGGTATGTAAAGACTACACTATGGTCTGGATTTGTTTTTCATAAAGTATTTTCATTGTCTCTACCCTGACCTTGAAGGAACAGGGACCGTCAGGCAATTGGCTGGTGTCTGGAGTAGTTTAGTCGAGCATTTTACCGCGCAACAAAGAACTTCAACTCCTCTAAATGCTGAAGAAATTACACCAAAATATATATATATATATAATGAAGGAAAATGTTGTCAGAAAACGGCGCTTTTTAGTGTCAGCGTTCAGCTCCGCTTAGACCCGTTTCAAGAAACAAAGCTTTCTGGCGCAGACTTACAGGTAGTGATTGTCTAAGAATGTAGGGAATCATTTCCATTTCTCTCAACGCCTCCAGCTCTCTCATATCCGTCCAATCTTTCTTCTCCCGAGACTCTTTTTTTTGTGTGAGGCTGTAACGTTCTGCAGGTCGGCCTGAAAGTTGTGAAGCAAACTTGGCAAAAAAAAAAAAAAAAACGCAGCAGGAGATGAATCTCTTTAAGTCTCTTGAACAACATAAAACAGTCTGGGCTTCCATTATTCAGGGGCTTGTGCTGCTTGTTTACAGTGCATCGGGCCTGCTGCACCTGCACTCCGGATGGCCTGACAGCTTGATGGGCCCTTTAATGGTGATTCACTGGCCAGACCCATGTGGATAAAAATGGAATTCTGGGAGAGCAATCTAATAAGAAAATAAAGCACTGAATGGTTGCCATGGCTGTTGGATGAGCCCTGTTCACCAGACCGTGCTGGCCAAGAATCAAATCTTTGATCTCAGGGCTTTATTGCATGCTATCACCTCAGCTAGGGATCCCTTCAAATAGAGTGTTGCAGGGTCAAATGAGTGGTACTTAAGTTTTACCTTTTAAAACGTGGGTTTTAACCTTGATGTTCTGTAAACAGGACTTTAGTGTTGAAAATAAATACATTTACTATGAAGATTACACACACACACACACAAACTTGCAGTGATCTCTCCATGAGGTGCAAGGTATCCAGAGGCAGTGTTCGGCAGCATGAGCCCATTAAAAGAGCAGCACGGCCCCAAACACACCAACACACAGCTACTTGAGCTCGCACAAACACTCACATATATTTCCAGGGCTCTAACATGCAGTGTGCATTGATCTCCTCTTGTCATATATCATTAATGAGGGTATTAAATCCATGTTTAGGAAGCAGAAGACTGGCTTCAAGCAGGTTTCCTTGCTTGCACAAAAGACCTTTGCTGAAATTTCCCCAAAGGAAAGGCCACTCTCTAGCTGTCTTTTGCAGAGGAGTACGTTAATGGAGTGATGTCATGGTGGCTCGAATGACTGCTACCGTCCTGGGACAGAGAGACAATTTAAGTCGCACAAAGCTACTCTTAAATCGGTAAATTATGGCAGCCAGAGCGTTGTAAAATAATAGCCTCATATTGGGTACCACTTTCAGCAGAAGAGAGATTCTTTTAAGGGGTTATTTAGAAAAAAAAATCCAATTTTTCAGAATTGTTAGTTGCAAATCACAAAAGTATCCTTAGAAACTACCTTGTCGCACTGTAAACCAGCTGTATTGATCAGACTAATATCCTCCCCCCGCCTGCGCACCTCACCCCCGGGTTATCATCGCATCATTACCATCCGGAGTTTGCAGAAACGCTACGGTATGATATGGCAAATGGACTTACTATTGATTTTGTCAGAGAAAGAGAGACTGGCAGATGGGGAGGAAGTCAAAAGAGAACATCTGGAAGGGGGACGAGGAGATTGGGTGTGTGGAGGGCCTCAGATGATAGATGATACAGGAGGATTGTGCTACAGATAATCCTTGAAGACTAGGGCTCTGTCAGAAAAGCAGAAGAATTTTGTGAAAGAAGGATGTGAAAATAAGAGGTATGTGTGTAAGTTGCTGATCAGCAGTGACTAAATGTCCATTTTTATCACGCAAATAAAACAAAAAAATAAATGCTGTAGCATATTATAACATCTTAGCTTGAAATACTCCTATTACACTGCAAAAACTGTCTTTCTAACCAAGTTTTAATATCTTATATCCAGCCAAAAAGTATTTTTGATCTTGTTTTGAGACTGATTTACTAAACAAGAACTGATTGTGTAAGAA
>JAUBOC010000002.1:7743820-7762945 GCA_032275365.1 Anablepsoides cearensis
TTTCACTTTTTAAATGGAATTACTGAAATAAATCTACTTTTTCATGATATTCTAATTTTATGACCAGCACCTGTAAACCTGAGAAACCAGGGACTATTCTATAAACTAAATCAACTAGAATCTAATCAAACAAGTTACAATACATTTTTTTCATCCCCCATTTGTCGCGCTCTTAGCATTTACCTATACTGCCTATGTGATGGACCGGTCCTGTTTTTATTCCCTCCAGTTTTCTGGAAATACAAGGTGTTAGAAATGAGGCAGTTGAAACTTGAAACTTGTCTAAATTTGTACTGGAAAGTGCTGAATGCAACAGTTTTACACTTGGCACGAATGAACTCTTCACTTAAATGTTTATGGGAAATATCTAATATTCACAAATTGGCCAGATTAGCGGAGCTAGCTTCAAAAATGTTGCCGGTAAGAGTAAGAAACTCTGATTTTGATCACATTTTAATCCTGTTTCTTGACATAATGTAAGTTGTGGAGGCCTTATTTCATGAAAGACAGAAACAAACAAGAATCAAACAAAAAAAAACTAAAACTAAATTTTAGCACAAAAAAGTCACCGTGCAAAATAAATAAATAAATAAATAAATAAATAAATAAATAAATAAATAAATAAATAAATAAATAAATAAATAAACCATTAGAACATAAGAAGAGATCAGATTTCCTTAAACACGTTACTGGAATTATTTTCTCATCTCTCTAATACCTAAGTATAATTAAAAATGTGAAAGTTTTAAAAATATATATTATTGAAGATTCATGAAAACCATTAGAAAATGTTTAATTGCTGCATTGCTTTTTAAAATGGTTTTAAAACTATTATATTATTTGTGGTGCTTTTCTTGGTTTTACCCAGTGTTGTTGTGTTTTTTTTAAGGGCTGTTCTCATGCAACCCTTCCAGCCTCACATTAAAGCTTTCCTGCCGGCACACGTGTGTTCAAATTTAAGTGGCAACAACCGCGACATTACTGTAACTAATTCCCTCAGACCTCCTCTTCTCAGCACAGCAGCAAATGCTGAGGATGTAGTGGCCTTTCGAACCGGCTTTATATGTCCCTGTTGCCTTCCCTTCCTCTCCTAGCCGCCCCCTCCCTCCTTCGCTCCCGCCCTGCCCGGCTACTCACCCCTGCACAGGTGTTTCCCATTGCCAGTCGCAGTCTCTCGCCCCAACACCAACATTGTTTTAAGGCCGAGGACTCTGGGCTCCTTCCAGAGGCGTCTGACAGGCCATCAGGCCGGTGTTTATCTGCACGCATAAAACTGCATGCATGGCAGTGTCTACTCGCTCGGCCTCCCGAGACAACACATGGTTTTCACATTAGTTCATCCCCTCTGAATGAAGCAGAGGAGAATCGGTGGGCCTGCAGCTCTCGAGGAGAGGATGAAAAACCAGAAAAGCTTTCCAGCGGATGTGTAAATTCTATACGTAACAAGTGCAGCGTGATTAGGCGTACCTGTGTTAATGGAAGCTGCATGCACACAGTCATCTTGATAATTTAATTTGAGCGTGCCCCCAGGTGGAGCTATCTTTATTTCATCAGCTCAGAGCAATTTATTTCATTAAAATGTCTTCTTGTCCATCAGTAAGAACCTGTTCCTTCGGAGATAAGCCGCAGCAGTTCATCATAATTGCAAATGTTTGCACATAATGTAAAGACCTCGTGGGTCTGGTATTCTTTGAGATGAAAAAGGTTGCCATGCATGCAGATCAGGCGAGTGACAGTAATTCCTGCAAACGTGTTCGATTAGCTGCAATTCTCAGCGAAGGTGTCGGAGTCGCTCTGACCTGCAGGGCTTCGTAAATTCGGCCTAACGTTTTGTTTTAAAAGATACGCGAAACAAGTTCATTCGAATTAAAGCAGTTTTGACATAAAAAGTAGTTTTTTTTTCTCTCGTCTTTTTAATTTAAGTTTCAGATTTTCACTTTTCCCGTCTCCCACTCATTTACAGTTGGCACACAAACGTACACAGAAGATCACGCGTGTATGCATGCACACTCCCTCCCACACACATCCCATGGCGTGGCGGCTGAAAAGGGGGCCTAACTGACAGAGATTGGTGGGTAATTCAAGCCAACATGATTGACTTTATAAACACTTTAAAGTGCCAACTGGTCTTTATGTTTTCAAGAAATGCCAAAAGTTTCCAAGACACACACACATACACACACATACACACACACACAAACACACAAAAAAGCAGGGAGTCAAGCATAAAGGGAGCAAGAGGTAGAAAAACCCTGCAACACATCAGAGCCCACCTCCCTTGTTCCTTCTTCCCTCACTCTTTTTTCACCCTTTTGGCACTTTTAATGGCATAAAATTATGGGCCTGAAAGAGCGACAACAACTGTCTAGATTTAAAGCATAATACGTTGACAGGAGTGACACGGCCATTTTCTCCTCCTCCATTAGCATTGAGATGCGGCCACCTCCTTTTGCTCTTAAAAGAGCCAACCGCCGTGGCAGGCTATAGTTGTCAAACGTCACTTCCTCTGTCATTACTCGCTGACACGCGGACTGCCGCTGCTTTCATACTGACTAACAGCAAAAACATCAAGGTGTCTAAAAGGATTTAAAAGCGAGCTTTCCATATTGTTACTTTAATGCGCACTAATCGCTTAGTGGGTGGAAACATTTGAAAAAATAAATAAATAAAAAATCCCTTTAGCGCACGTTTGAGGATTTTTGGTGAGATGGAGACGAGCTACAAAATCAAGTGAACGCTAGAAGAATTGGTCATTTTTATGCTATTATAATAAAAAAACTGATTAATAATATGAAACAATGGATCTAACAGGTGTGACGTTACCTTTGAGTTAGCTGAAGTAGCTCCTTCTCTTGGGTTTTCTCTGAGGACTTGAATCTTGTGCCGTCTCATCCATCTGTTTTTGGCCCGTCCTGTTGTTCTCTGCTTCTCCCCGGGCGACTGCTTGGAGAAAGGCTCAGCTCCTTCACAACACAGAACAAAATAAAGCCTTTTGAAGAAAATGAATGCATTGATGTTTATAAAAAAAATATGTTGATAACCCTTTCCTGTTTTGTGCTGAACACTGCCTCTTATAGGGCAATTTGTTTTGTAAAAACTTAGCACCACGGCCAGGTGACATGAAAAAAGTTAACGTTTCTCATAAATACAGGACAATTATAATTACTCACAAATAAACAAGAAGTCAACAAAGAGGACAGTTCCACCTTTTTATTCGTGTCCGAAATAAAGAACTGTTGCACTCTGCATTCTCGCTCTGCATTAGAGCTGTTTTGTTTATGATTATTTAAAATACAGATACACAACTTTTAATACACACACTGTACAAATCAGGCAAACACACTCATTGTATAAGTTACTGCGGGGAGGTGTGAGGTTATCGTGTTGTATATAATACTGTATGGGAAATGAGACTGAATGGCCCAGGAAGCCTCCACTGACTTGTCTGTATGGAGCCTCATTAGGGACATTGATGGATGGGCTCTTGCTACCACTGGGCTCCCCTAGAAAGGCTCTGGGTATTATTAGTGTTTGTGTGTTCCATAAACTGACACTTAATTACAGGTGCAAAAATCATAAAAACGTACCAGACTAACAAGTTACAGACGGGCGGGTTTTATTTAGCTTTTATTTTTTAACAGGAACGATGAATGGAAACAAAACGGTGATGTTGTGGGTGCAGAGTCCATCTGATTGGCTAAAACATTTTTTTTTTACACACAGACATTAATGCATGGCACTTTGCACTGTTAAATCAGGCAAATTATCATTGTGATGATACATTTTTTTGTATATCTTATTCCTATCAAAAATAAAAATATACATTTCTTGAATAAGGACATACAGCTTGTACGTGTTAATGTTTTAAAGTCTCAAAAAACATACAAAATAATACAAAATATAAAATAAAATCTGAGTTTGAAAATAATTAAAACATTTGAAAATTAAAAAAAGCATTTTAAGAAACAAACAAATCTATTAAGTTTTGTTTATTCTCCCTGCAGTTTACTGACAACAAATTGCTTCTTTTTTAAACACTCAGCTCTGTGTCACAGAAGAAGCAGCTTCCTGTCCTCTTCACACACACAGAACTGTGCTTGTATATCGGATTTACGGCTGATAGTTTACTTTTATACCAAAGGAGGTCATATGATATTATATTTTCTGTTTCCCAAAATGGCTTCAGCCGAGGACTCAGACACATAAAACACACTCCTGACATCGATACATTTCACGTGATGACACTACTCTAAAACAATCTCGATATTGCCTTTCCCTGTCATAAACAAAATCTGACCACAGTTCTGTTTTTTTTTTTTTTTTTTTTGGTGTGTCTGTGTGTGTGTGCGCGTGTGCTGGTTCGTCCAACCTGTACATGCACGGTGGTGGAAAATAAAATAAAGAACTGCGGAAAGACACAAGACATAAAAAAAAGAAGTCTTTTACTCTCAGAGGCAGACGGAGCAAGCAGCTGACTCTGGGGAGAGCAAAGGTTGTAAAATGCACAAGTAAGTGAAGGAGATGCAGTTGTGCTGGGAAGCGAAAGAAAACACGAGAAGGGCTGGAGAAGAGAAGTGGAAGAAAGGGGGGGGGGTGGAGAAAACACAGCAGGGGGTACGGAAGGTGATTGGACTGACAGAGAAGGATGAAAACAGACAAGGTGGGAACTCTGGCAGGTGCTTCATCATCTGCTGAGGCATTGTCAGGGCGCCCGTAAACAGTCATTGTGCTTCTCCAGGGAGCAACCTTCTCCATAACTAGCCCTCGTATAAATCCAACTCTTAGTCACTAAATTACACACCTTCTCGAGAAAGTCTCACTCCGCAAGTGTTGCACAGACAAGAGGGGGGGACAGGAAGACACAACATAAAAGTAATCCATAGAGAGATACAAACGAGGCACACACAGAAGCCATAACCTATGTAAATTAAACCAGATGGCCACTTTGATACTTCTAAAAATAACAGTTTTGTTAATGTTCGCTCTAACACGGTTTTGGATGGTTTCCTTCCACTGAGCAAAAATTGATGTCCGTCTCACACAGCTGTCGCCGTGTGACGTGGACGTGTCTGCTGCAGCTCAAAGTGAGAGCGAAGTCCAGCGTCTGCGTTTCCTCACCTTGTCTCTATGTTTACCCATCAGGACAACTCTAACGCACCTATGACGCTTTCTTTTTCCTAAATGAATTTTTCTAACCTATGACATTGTGAAATCACACATTGCTTTGATCAATAATTCTCTCTAAAAGAAGCAGAGTATTAGTTGGATTTTCTTTATTTTTTTTTTTTTACTTGTGTAACAAATAAACAATGACAAGCAGGAGCACAAGCAGTCCTGGAGGCTATAACCTCAGATGTTAGCCGTAGCTTGGTTGATGCTTGTCACTCCTAGAGGTCTGAGGCTAGCTGAAGGCCCTTCATTTCACATGACAAAACTTGAAGGACATTTTACTTTAGATATAAGTAGACTTATTTACATGTTTACATGTAAACAAATCAACAAATATGTTATGAATGAATAATTCTAATAGAGGATTTGAGGCAAAAATTGGGATAAGATTGATGGATAGCAAAAGAGAGAATTAAATTTATTAAAAAAGTGAATGACTATATATATTAGAAGTGTTTTAAAGCATATAATAGAATAGAATAGAATAAATTAGAATAGAATAAAATCAAATAGAATAGAATAGTCATTGCACCAATATATTTTGGGTTTGCTTCCCAGATTCAATAGTAAAACAGTATAAAATAGGTAAAAACAGTATAAAACATAAATGTATATTTACACATATGAGAATGAGACACATTTTAAAATAAGAATATTATTGCACAACCCACCCCCACCCCCCATTGTCCCCTGATAGCCTGCACTTTGAAAAACACTGCCTTATTGCACTTATTTACTTTTAGTTTTTATACAATGTTTTTAGTTATATTTGCTGCTTTAAAAAAATTCTTAAGTACGGAGGTCAAATTTAAGGAAAAAAAAAAAAAAAAAAACTGAAAAGTGCACGGCTATGTGTTGTAACAAGATGCTAATCTCCAAAACACTCGATGTGTATTTGCTAAAACATTGCCTCACTCCCAACCTGTTTGCTTAAACGGCACTTGACTCAGACGGGCTTTCAAAAGGCATCCTGTGGGTCAAAAGAAGGAAAAAGTTGCTTAATGTTCAGGCATGTGGAATGATGAAATAATGATACATTATTGTCAGAGGGATTTTCTGGGTGTTATGTGAACAGAGAAAGACACCTTTGACAAACACTTTAAAAACTGCTGGGGAAAACAGTAAGCCTTTACTAAACTCCCTTCAGATATTCACATCCATATTATATTATTCAGGCCCAGATTTCACTTCTTGCTTTTATTCAAACTAGACTTTTGTGCTATGAGGCTAAAAAAAGGATGGAATGAAAGCTTAATTAAAAACTCAGATTATTTCACAGAACCTATTTTCACTCATGCATAAATAATATTCTGAATAAAACTCATTTCATGATGAAATTTTCACATAGGAAGCGATGCATTATTTCAAACTATACTCTCAAGGCGTTGACCGCCCTCTAGTTTAGCGCAACTATTTTAATAGTTCCTCGCTCACATAGTTTCACAAAAAAAAAAAAAAAACACCCCTATGGGTTTTTAACGTTCTAATAAAACAATTTTACAGAGTGGTGTGAGCATGAACTTTTGAGGTGATGGAAAGAAAAAATGGGACAGGGTTTGACTTTAATTCATTTCTTTTTCACTTGCATATGTAGTTAATGTCATTATATGTTGTTGCTACATTACACAAACAGTAGATCATGCTCAATCAAGTGAGCCATAATCAACCTTTGATACAATAAGCCTTCTGCTGACAGTAATAATCCACTGGCCACCTTCTCAATGAATAATTGATGCCCAACTTAACAGACTAATGAATGAATGTGGTTTGGGTTTGAGTGATAGCCCTCTCGTTGGAAAGCTATCCCAGGAGGGATGGGGCACCGGAGACAGAGGTGCCATCCCCTATAACCTGTATAATTGGTCTTTTGACATGAGTGACTTGACTGTGTGTTTCCATGTCTTGCCAGAGACTCTGCTTGTTTGTTAGCAGGTTATCGCAGCAGTTAGAGGTGGAACAGCAGCGACGGCAGCGTTAAAACAAACATTATAACGAGGCATTCATTTAGTGAGTGCAAGCATAAAACCTTGTTAAAAATAACCAAAGAACAAAATAGAATTGCTACAAATTTTCAACATTGTTCAAAATGTTTCTGTTTAAAAGCGATGCCAGGTTTGTTTCTTGCGCGCACTTGTGTCCAAACAATCACACACGCATTTTAACACTATTACACCCAATTTCCACAGGCCTGATAACATTCTCGGCCGGAGTTTCGGCGCGGCACTCTGACTAAACAATCCCTTATTGACACGAGTCCCGGCCTCACAATAGCCACAAAACATCAGGGTTCCTGTTTTTGTTGACACTGTTTGAACCCTCCATTGAAAGCAGAGTCACTGTGGACACAGCAACGCATAATTGGAGCTCTCTGTCATACAATGCAACAAATCAACCCCTTTTAAATGTTTGAGTATGATAAGGCAGAGAGGAGGGAGCGAGGCTGGGGAGGGGGGCTTGGCAAAGACAGGAGGAAGTCAGGTGAATGGAAGTGCAGAAAGTTAATGGAAGTGGATAGTTGAGAGGCTGTGGAGGCTGGCGCCACTAGGGGACAGTAGTAAGTCATGGACCAGCAGCGAGGAATGTGCGCATCCGTTGGTGTGTTTGCAATGCAAGTGTGTGTGTGTGCGGCAAAAAAGTGAACAAAAGACTTTCTTTGTTGCACTCTCCAATAATAAAAGAATTCAAAAATAGCAGCTTGACTGCTTTAGAAAAGATCTTGACAACGCGCCGGCCCTTAATGCACAGGAACAGCTCCAGATTTACATAATCATATGTAATGTAAACCACTACGAGGCTCCGCAGCCAACAAACAAACTGAGTGGGGAGCGGGCGACAAACACAGACGTATCCGCTTTCCCCCCCCTTTACATTTTATATACCTACTAAAAGTACATTAAGCTTCATCTGCTGCACAACAAAAGGACACGTTTGCACATTTTATAGACTTTGTGTGCTGGTGACAACAGAGAATAAAAAAAAGCCTCTCAGGTTTACATAAAAAGCCTGAAGTGAGGGGTTTTGATTCTCAGCAGCATTTTTAGGCCATTTACTTAAAATGATTTATAGCTTTAATTACTGTGGTTTCCTACAAAAAGGAGGCTAATTTCAGACTGATTTGAAAAGAGTGGAAGTAGCGAGAGAGAAAAATTGTAACTAAAATATTTTTGGAGTGTTTTAAATGGCAGCTTGTCTTTGACCACAGATCAAACTGAACGGCCAGACGATTTCACGCTGTTACATGAGGCAACACGACTTCCTATCTGCTTCTCTTTGTGTTCTAAAAAGGCCCATTTGTTTGGTAACTGATTTACACTAGAAAAGTTAACACTTCAGTGTACCCTGTGACATTAAATATAAGTGTCAAGAGGGAGCAAGTTTCCTTTTTTTTCTTTTGCTATGGTAACCAAAGACCTATATTCAAAACACGCTGCCTCCTCCTCCTCCTGCAATTAAAAGCAGAACAATAACAATATTCACCAATGACAGTGGTGTCTGCACAGTACTTACACCCTTTGTTAGTTTCACAATGTTCCTCATGAATTAGTTAAGTCTGTTAATTGCACATTTATTGCACTCAAGGCCACAGAGAAACACTAAACGGTTCCAGGATGAAACGAGTCTTGAACATGTATGGGAATAATGAAAAATAAATGAAGAATTTACATTATAGGCTTAAAAAGCTAAACATTGTGTGTCGCGCAAACAAGTTCTGCACATTTTAATAAACTCTTTTCTTGGCATTTAAGTGGGACATTTATTTAAAGACTAAAACAGCATCTTAAATAAACACCAATTATTACCAAAAAAAAAGGAATTGTAGGCCCGATTTAAAAGAAACTGATAAGAATATTTATTGAACAAAATGTAAAAAAAATTAGAACACCTAATAAATTTAATTATCTCAGGATTCAGAATAATACAAAATCAGGAGCAAAAAAAAAAAAAAAAAAAAAAGTGACTAATCTGGCTGCATAATCTCTGTGTGTGTGTTTACACTTTATTATCCCAGTTTCTGATCTCTGGCGTGTTTTATTATGAAGTGATGTTTGAGTGACACTGTGCTGGCTGTCACAGCCATGTGCTGAGGTTCCCTCTCATTTCCACCAGCAACAATAGTAATGACTATTCCAGTTCTAGGCCTACTATTTGTGTTATTGTGCGGTGTCAGACACAGGCTCTGACGTTTGCTGTGCTATCAGCAGGAGTGTACAAATACAAACACATTTGCCTGAGTTATTGACCTTTATCTCCCCACTTTCTTGACAGCCTTCTCCCGTTATTGACAATACAAACACATGGGACGACACATAACCTTTCATTCACGGAGCACTTTCTCTCTTCTCTTTTTTTTCTCTCTCTCTCTCTTTCTCTCAGTCAGTGTCTTTCGCTCTCTCTGCTGCTCTTGCAATTTGTTTAAATAAAACGGGGCAGACAATGGTACCGCTCATTTCTGCCATTTTTCTTTCACTCCAAATTTCATGGGATAATATCATTAGAGCGATACAATGGTTGCTATTCAGGCTCGAATACACAGATATTTCAAGTATTCAATATAGTTTTGACATGCTGGCATTAGGGGAGAGCATTGTTTCTGTATTTGTTTGCTCGCAAAGTTGATTCCATCATAAATCGGGGATTCCTGAGGCAAGTTATTTGTCTTTATGGTGCTAAATTATACCCAAGTACACGGTCAGTAAAGTAAAATGAAAGTCATATTCAAAAGATGCCCCCGAAACATTAAAAAGCGTAAGATTTGTACATAAAAAAAAAAAAAATCTGTTCAAATATTTGTGCTTTTTTATTATTTTAATTTAAACAGATAAGTAAGCAGAGAATATCTGCCGAGCGAGGAACAACATAATTATTCTGAAAACTGGACTGAATATATAAAACCTTAATAAACAGAATAATTTATTGCATCTCAATGCAGCGAGGAATAACAATGGTCATAAAAAGCACTAGTTCTCCACTAATGATTCTCCTCCAGGATTTATTGTGTTTTTCAATGTATGTCCTCTTGCATTTCAGCATGAAAAATAGCATGCATAAAACACGGGTGTCCCCACCAGTCGGCCCCTCTGCAGGTACTTCAGAGCCCCCAAAATTAAATTTTAAACAATCCAGACCAGTGTTTGGTGGCCATGGTTAATCATCAAGAAACAAAGACATCAAACAATATTTGATAATGAGAAAAATGCCTCCAGGATATTAGGGGGTGGGGGGGGGGGGCACAGCATGATCCTCGACAGCAAAGCAAGGTAGGGAAGGCCACACCGCATCTGTGCGTAGTGTGTGTGTGTGTGTTTGACACACAAAACACATGTTAACTTTGGTGATGCACAATCACAGACGTGCAATTTTAGGAAGTTTAACAAAAAAAATAAATTAAAAACTGACTGTTTGTAAAGTTCATGAAGAGATAATTAGAATTCAGCGTATGGAGGCAGTGGTGAGATTACGGCTTTGTGAAACGGCGCTTCATTCTGAACTTCTCTGCACCACGCCTCAACCCAATTATCTGCAGTTAGAATGGCTTGATGAGACTACAAACTGTGGCTGACAAAAATACAACAACAACAACAACAAGAAAAAGTTTCCCTATCAGATACAAGTAATTATTTCTTTAAAAGGCTGGGCTAATATTTGTTGAAAGAAAAAAAAAAAATACATGTCAAAAATTAAATCATGCTGCAAAATAAATTCAATAAAAAAAAAGACATTACGATTCAATAAAGTCACAAAATGTAACTTTTTGTTATAAATATTTTCCATCTGGACAGTATATTTAGTCCTGATTTTTTATTATTATTTTTAATGGGCAGTTAGAGAGAGTGAGAGAAGGGAAGAAGAGTTGGGTAATGAGCAGAAACTATTTTTTCCCCCCCTCTCTTCCTCTGTCATATTTATTGGGTTATTCTTGATTGACGCGGCGTTAACGGCCTGGCCAAATTGAGGCAGATCCAGCAACCTCGGCTGAACGTGCAGCATGTGCAGCCACCTCGGTCATGCAAATTGCACCCGGACAACCCGTTGACTATGATTAATGAGCTCGGGCTGCAGCCTTTTGTTTCCACACGCAGCCGTTTGGAGAGAAATACAATTTCAAAAAAAATATATTATCAATCCCTCTGTTCAATGTAGTGCACTTGCTCACATTGCTGATCCTTTTTTTTTACAGCTAAATGTGAGAGTTGATGTTGGACAATTACATTTAATTATGTGTCTTTTAATTAAATTTATTTATATATATAAAAAAAGATAAAATACATAGAAGAAGCAGCTTTTGAAGGTTGAGATTAAACACATGGGTCTTGTCTCTGGTGATGTAAAATATGGATGTGGGCTTTCTGGGAGCAGTCATCCTGTCCAGGAGGGAAGAGGGGTGGAGGGGTTGAATCTGATACCTTGCTAATACTACAGGCATTTCCTGCCGACGATTTGCTTCGTGTTTAATCTGTGATTTTAAAACCAGAGATCCCTGATTTACCTGATACGGGGAGTAATTTCGTAGCACTAACTTTGCAAATGTACAAAAGTCATTGATGCTCATCCTCTAATGTTACAACATGCCTTCTTTGTATGGTGAGTAATATCACTGAGCTTTACAGGGAGGAATTACATTTCAAAATCTGTGATGGGTAGAGGAAATTACAACGCAGTTCATCTTGATACGTTTATCTACAAAATGTTGTTGATAAAAAGACAAAAAGGAAATGTAATTCTGGCTAACCTACACACTTTTTCCCCCTTTGCACATAATTTCCCTCTGCTTCAAGCAAAATGTAAATGTTTTCCAGGCATTATGGTATAGACGTACCATTAGTGGCACGGTGCTTAGCACTACAATGAAGTGCCGAAAGCCGTGAAGCAGAGATCAGTGCAGCATCTCCTGGATATCAGAGGGAGACATCCTTTGTAAAATCGTCTCCTACTGTGAGCAGGCTTTACAGCTGGTTAGCAGCGCTGGTGAGTACCACTGACTGCCCTGTTTACATTTAGCCTCCGAAGCGCTCATCTTTCCACGGTGTCCCCTCCATCACTTTGTCTCTGTCCTTAAGCTCCAAACATAGTCTGGTAAGATGCATGCAGACACAGTCTTCACCCAGATAAACACACTCACACAGCAGCACATAAAAGCATTAGGCACACACACACACAACAAACCTCTGATCCCCTGGCTTTTGGAGCTATTACAGTACACAGCCTTTCAATCCCCCCTCTCTGATTTTTATCTTTTTATTCCATTGCATTACACTGATTCTTTTATACCTATTAAACACGCAGCGCCCCACCAAACCCCCTTGATCTGCTGATACCTAGATGAATAAACTGCTTCTCCTGCCCCTGACCTCAGCCCTTTGTAGCAATCAGACCAGACTTCCTCAGAGGGCCTGATCTTATCTGGCCGTACCAATCCCACTACATAGCTCCCTTTTGTAGCAACCACAGAGCGCTGAGCCCTTTCAGACCCACAGACTGTGCCGGTGAACACACTGCTCACAACCTCAGCTCATCTCAGACATCATACTACACTGCCCAATAACAATGAACTCTATTTTCTGATGCACCACAGGTCAAATGAAGGCTTTCTGCTCACCAATGCATTGTTCAACCACAATGAAGGAAAGCAAAAGAATGTTTGGCTTGTTGACAATCAAGTCAATTTTGGACACTTTAAGGTTAATTGTAATGTTTCCTTTAAATGTGTCTATATTATCTAAAACAAAAAACAATTGTACTAGATCTCTGTTTATAAAAAAATAGTTCTAATCAGAGTAACTTGGTGTACAACACTGAGATTTTAGACTTATATTGATCTTAATGAATATGTCAGATCAGGTCTTACAATCATTTTTATTACTTATTATCATATAATTCACACAAAAATTAGTTTATTAGTTTATATATTTTGTTTAATGTAATATTTACAAAACATTTATGTCGTGAAAACAGCAGTTCAGAACATTTAACCATGAGCTAATCAATTTTTTTTATCTAATCAAATGAGGTGATGTGGATTATTTTATTTTCTGTGTGGCTGAAGACAGTTCACAAAACCGTTAGTTTCTAGTAATTACTACTTAGGTGAACAAAATTCAAAATGTTAGAATTTAAGATTCAAGATTATTGTTCACGTTAATATATAAAATACAATGAAATTAATATTAAGGCAAAATTTTGTTTCTTTTGATCAGTGTGAAAAATGTAGCAGAAAGACAATACTAAACTCACAAAGAGCAAATAATCTTGAGTAGAAAAATCTAAGCTGGTAGTAACTGTTGAATATATTAGGATTCTCAATTTGCATTTAATATTTAAACCAAAAAATATAAACTAAAATGAGTTAATCAAATATATCAATATAAACATTAAAAAATATTGTGTCCCACACATTTTTTTATCTCTGCAATTCAAAGTGTTTTTTTTTTTTTTTAAAGATATACTAGTTTTAACTTGAACAAGTAGCTGTATTTTGAAGTGGACGTGTAATAATGATAATAATGGTAATATATTTTAATATCACTCAGTAAATAAAAAACTTAAATAACTGCGACACAGTGTCAGGCAATAAGCTGTCTATGTTTGCTCCACATATAAAACTGCCTCCCTTTTCCTCTCTTTGTCTTTCATCCCTGTGTAAAATCTTCCTTCTGTTCAAATTAATTGTAGTCAAGTCTTTTTTTCTCTCTCATTTTTAAACAGGAAAACACCTGATAAGTGTGACAGGACTTACGCTTTGCATAGAGCTGATGATCCAACTGCATGACATTAGATAAAATGCCTTAAACCTTTGCACCGCCTTCGTGCTGCAAACTAACCAATCAGCAGCCGTTTTACTGAGCCCCTTGTAGTGATCGACCAATCAGCGCACAGCTCTCACAAAAGTCTCGTCTTTAACTTCCTAGCGGGAAGCGGCTATCGGGAGCTGCCCTGAAGTAGCAGAAATTAGGTAAACAAGCTTATTTTTACACATTATTTAAATTTCAGGACATATTCTTTACAACACGCTGTATTAAGGAGATTAATAATTATATACGACGACGAAAAGGAATGTTTACGTTTCAGTGTCGCGTCAAGGCGTAGCTAGTATGTTTGGTTAGCAGTGCAGCTGTCTGACACTGACAGGCTGTCAGCAGAGAGCAGACATCTGCAGGAATACATATTTATCGAGCTCTCCTTTCTTGTTTGTGCGCAAAGATCCAGTAGAACCATAAGCATGAGACTGTCCCGAGCTGAATATAAAGAGATAGTGAGATGGACTGGACAACTGAGACCTACACGACAGTGCATGAAGATGCTGAAAGACAAATTTCCCAAGTAAGTTACACAGTGGACAGTTTTTATCACGTCTACCTCTTTTTTTCTGGAAATTAAATGGATGTAAGAGTAAAAGCAACTACTGCGTGTTTATGACAAGGCAGAAACATCCACTTTTTAACCATGAGCCACTTTTTATTTATGAATCAATTTTACTAACAAGATGTGTTTAAATAGTTTGAACAAATTAAAATTTGATATATTTTTGGATTTTCTTTTTCTTAAGTATATATTTTCAATTTAAGCATTTATAATCCAATTTAATTCACTCTTTAATATTCCTGATTAATTCCACGCAGGTTTCTGTATTGGCTCTTACCACAGCATTAGTCAGTGTTTTGCCATGCAGCGCCCGTGCATCCAGAAATCGAAGAGAGAGGTTAATGGTTGTGTTTGCCTTTCTCCTTGACACTGAGGGCCCTCACTTTATTGAATGTAACATGTGTAATCCCCCAAGGCCACCAGGACACCACGGCTGATCCCGTCGAGGTCACTTACAAAGTCGCATGTATTTGGAACTTCCTACTTCCATTGTGCCCTAATCACCAATCTAGAAGAAAGTATCAGGTCCCCAAAGGGATGCAGTATAGCTTTCGCCTTCTCTTTGTTCTCACTGTCAGCATTTTACAGAATATGTCATGTAGGTAAAATGCATGCAACCTCCTTCACGTTTAGATATCATTAGTTATCGATCCCTTTTGCACTTGGAGTTTCTATATGATTTGTTTTGCAGTGTCTTAATAAATTGCTAAAATTATTATTTTTAAAGATGCTGGTGGGTATAATAATTAAAAACAAACATTGAGCAGTTTTCATTCCAATATTTCTACATGAACTCTTTCTCCCAGATATGCTTTCTCTTTTGTTTAGTCTTGCTGGTTATTGTTATTATTTCGCTCACCATAACCTATCTTGGGCAGGCCCCTGCTCTTTAAAATCCCTGAGTCTCGTCACCGGGCCTGACAGACAGGCACGGCAGCAGTGTTTTCACAGCCTGCAAAATTATTCTGGTTGTCCAATCAGCTGAGCTGGGCTCTGGAGGGTTAGTGATTGGACTGGCAGGAAATCAGGCTCTTAAGACATAACATATCGACTAGGCCATCCATCATCTCTTAGCATGCGCTCGGCAGCAGCAGTCAGCCACCCCCCCACCACCACCCCCCGTTGTCCCCTCGGACCGTACGGGAGCCCTGCCACTGCGTAAATATTGGCCAGGGAGGGGTTGAAGGGGGAGTTGGCAGTTTGTTGTGGACAAGCCTGCAATAAAATGATGGGCAAAAGAATGATTTGTTTACTATAGCTGGGGAGATAGAACAAACAGATATTTAGGTGTTAAATCGTTTTGGATTTTGTTCAGTGATTTACAAATGAGACACCTCGAGATCCATACTTTGACAGAGATGTATGCACTATCAATATTATTTAAGAACTATTATTACTAGTTCAACAAACTGTAAATTTATATTACACACAGGTTTTTTCCTAATACTCTTTTGAATGCACACTTAAAGTGCCTGTGACATGCCTATCCTTGAAATGCAAAAAGTCAAAGAAAGCATCTTTATACTTGAAAATTGACATAGTACCCATGCTTTTTCCCATTTTATCACATAACTGGCCTATTTCTTTTTGAATTTGGCTCAGCCAAAGTGAAACAGGAAGTGACATCAAAGGGGAACTCATTAATAAAATAAACTCCCTGCTTTTTGTTTATTAAAATAAAATTATTTAACCTTTAACTCTGCTTCGTCTTTCTTCTTCGTCAACTAAAAATAATCTAAAGAAACATCAGATTCTTCTCTAAAGTCTGTTTTATTAGCTTTTGTAACAACGCTCTGTTTACATGCTGACATTCCCCTTTGACATCACTTCCTGTTTCTTCACATGCAAATATCTCAACAACTGTTCATCTCAGTGATGTGAAATTAGTTTTGCAATATGTTATTAATCTTATCTTTCCAAAAATGTGTTCACGTTTATTACAAAAATTTGATGTCACAGGCACTTTAAGGCACAAACATGTCTTACATGTGTGGTTTGTCTGGTGTTACGTTATACTAAGAATAAGTTTATTCTATCTCCTGATTTACTTCTACGACGTTGTACATTTACATGTCTTTGTAATATAGCATGTAAATATGAGTTACATTGATTAATTTTAATTAAAGTATTTATAGATGAATAGCAATAGCTATTATGCTCAGCTCTGAGTGCCATATTGTGTTCAAAATCATTTCACAGTCATTGGTTTTGATTGGGGACTCAAAGTGAAGAAAATTTAAACTTTGAACAAGATGATTGTTATAGACCATTTCAGGGTAATTTTCATGGACGGTCTGTCAGTCTTTGGGTCGTGCTATGAAAAGGGTTGGTGGGAGGAGAGAGGGAGTGTCCCATAGACAGACAGAAAGAGAGCGATTGCGATGTGGAGTCCCTCATCTGTAACGGCTGCATAACACAGATGTTGGGAGTCATCTGTCAGCCTGGCCTCTCTTGCTGCTCTGGGGGGAAAAGAATTGGACACGGTGCTGTCACTTTTTTACCCCCACGAACAATGGAGGGGCATGCAAATATCAACCCCCATTCTTGTTCCATCCTCCTTGCCCTCCTTTTAGCCTGTCCTGGTGTCCTGTCTGGGACCTGGACTTTGGGTGGGCAGCAGTCTGGGTGTGTTGGTGGGGAGGGTTCATCACAGGCCTGTGCGTGGAAGGCTGTGACATCAGTCCCATCAGGTCCTTCTCTTGGCGCACATTAGAATTGGAAATGATAGGCCGCTTTCTGAGGCCTTGCGTGACTTCCCTTGGGTCTAGAGGGGACCCCAGTCCTTCTACCATTTGTCCCCAGAGAGAGTCGGTGCAAGGAGGGTACAATGAAGGTGGAGAGAAAGTCGGAGTCCTCTGTGGCCTTCTGTGCCATATTATGAATGAATTTGAATGTAATGATTGCACCCTCCACCCCCACCACACTCTTTTAGGCTGCCATTCAGCCCTCCTTATATTGCTTTCACTGTCACTAAAGTAGGAGGGTGAGTAGGAAAAAAAAAGGAAGATCATTTTGGTTTGGCAAACACTTAAACAGTGAAGTGTGACGCATCCCTCCCCAATAAACACAACCACTGCCTTTCCCTCTTTTATTCCCACACACACATACACACACAGCTCCCTGGTGAGGAGTCCGCGAAACGTTTTTTTTGAATCGGGCCCTAATGTGCCGTTTTCATCAGCACTGAGGCGGGCTGCAATATGGTGTTGGAGCTCGCTCTGGGAATATGAATGTTGATTAAGCATGCGTTCAGCCTTTTGAAATTCTGAAGAAGTGTCAGAATAATGGATGTTGAGCAAATGTCAAGCATTTGTTAATTTCTCTGTGATTCGGGATTTATCTGGCATGATCTTTGGAAGGATAGTGCAGGACAGGGTTGTTTTGGCATGTGCCATTTATATGTTGATTTCTTGGCTACAGACACTGTTTTTGATGGTAATAGCTTAGCGACTTTCTCATTGATTATTTATAGTGGCTGTAGTGTTTATCTCTGTTTACAAGCTGGTTAAACTTCAGGGTTTGGTAAAAAGCACACTGCCGTAAAATGATAGTTGTTCTGTTTTGCTTAATTGTGGAGCTGAACAAGGGACTTTAACAGGGCTTTTTCTCCTCTAGATTTTTTTCTATTATCACATTCATTTTTTTGTCAGTTTGTGTTTACATTAGTTGACAATAACTTGTTCTCAATTTTTGCACTTTTGCAAAATGCTTACATTTATATAAACTGACTAAGATCTTAAGCTTACCACTGAAAAACATTGTCAACAATATGAAAATGTTAGCTGTTTTTTTTATTAAATTGTTCCTGCATTGTCACTAAATAATAAAGAGAGGTTCTCCTCTGTAACGCTTGTGAGAGTACAATTCCACAACTATTTTGTAGGCTTGAAGTGGCAATGACATTACCCAGAGACTGATCAAGTGCAGAGCCTGCGGGGCCAGCCTCAACGACTTTTAATCCACGGCCTCACACTTTTGGCTGCTCCTATTGAACAAAACACAAACTGGCAGTCGGGGCTTAGGGGTACAACCCTTGAAGACCGAGAAGCTGGCAAACTAATTTCCCCCAGCTTTATGGAGTTAGACGAGCATTAGAAGGGTGAAGGAATGAATGAAGTGTAAGCAAAGAGGAGGGATGTAGAAAAAGGACAAGCTGTGCTGAGTTTACAACTTCATGTCAGGCTAAGGAGGTCATGAATAATAGATGCAATCAATTACTTGATTAGGAAGCTTAGGAATGGCTACTTCCTTCTCATATCGTAGGGGTGTTGTCCAAACACACACTATAGATTGCAAAGCCTTTTTGGCTCATTGGGCTAAAACACTTGAATAAGCAGCTTGTTGTCAAAGAGCTGATATGGGATGCTATCTTGAAAGTTAAAATATGTAACAAATGGATTTCTTGACGAAATAGGAAATGTAAGCCATTGGTAAAGTCAGCATATACAAAGTTCCTAGTACTTAATTGTACAATTAGTGTTCTAAACTACTTGTAACTTTTTTTTCCAAAGACATATACAGAAGATTTTTTTTATCTGGTAGACGCCTTTTTTTAATGGGTGTTTTTTTTAATCACTGCATTTTATATATATATTT